>JBAMCJ010000923.1:0-132921 GCA_037075205.1 Drosophila prostipennis
TACATAGCAGAGAGAATCATTGTTTATTTTTGTTTTTTACAAATCCAAAGTTTGTAGATAACTCAACATTTGAAAACAAAAGAAAAGGTTTGCGATATAATCGATTTTTTAACCGCGCATTTTAAATTTTTTGTGGCTGGTATTTTCATTTTTCCCCTTGCGCGGTCACACTTAAAATGCTACATACACACATTTACGACTTAATGCAAAGTGCGCCAGCAGAACATACATACATACATAAGTGGAGGCCGTGACGTCAAAAATCGGTCTTTCATTTTATAATCTTTAGGGATGAATGTGATCTAAGTAAAATTAGTGCATTTTTATACTTTCTATCAGTTACAATGTTATCAATGCAATTTTAGTTTGCGCACAAATACATATGTATACGTGTTTGTAAATTGGAATTTGTTATTTTCGAATTTTTTGTTTTGAATGAAACGAAAACATTTGTACATACAAATGTAGCGAAGTAACTTATTATTTTCTGATTCCACATTTGATTGATAACACAGGAACACAAAATTAAACTTTGTGAAATTTCCACGAACCATTTCAAATTTTCCATGATATTTGTGTGCTCCTGAGTAAAAGTCCCATACAAAATTATTTTCCATCATCACTGGTTCCGCGGTTTAGCTAAGAATACAAAAAACCGATGTTTGCCGACATTTTGAATTACGTGGCCTATATAATTGGACTTACCTTTATTATTTTCGCTAGGACTTACTCTCGATACATCACGGCACTACTAAAAAATAGTCCCCATCGTGAACCATTGTCCATGTCTTTGGAATTCGACGCCAAAGTTGAAAATCCCAAAATTTTAAAGATTTCTCTGATGAAAAAACAATTCTGAGAATAAAATCTTGAATGGAACTAATTTTAACTATTCGTTGAATCTATTGTTCATTGTATGCTTTAATTTCGATTTAAAGCGTTTTCATGAGGATATTTTATTGGATTTCTTATACCAATAAAACCGTTTTTTTTATTTTATTATCTACTGCTATGTGCTGTCCCTTTCCCTGAAGACCGTCTTTAACACTCTCTGTTTTGCACGTAACATCACACCGGCCCTTAAACTAAGTAGCATTCACCGAATCCGACGACGTACCTAAAATAACACCACAGTTGACCCGGCCATAATAGTAAAAATGGAACACGTGAGCGACAAGATCGAATTACTACGGCGAATTGGACAATTTCGCCGCGAGCATAAGAAACAGCTGTGTCTACAGCAGTTGGGCTTTGACTCTCAGGTCCCATTTTACGTGAATGAACAGCTGACTCGTTACAACTACGAAATTTTTAAGCCAGCAATGGGCATGCAAAAACGAAAGCTTCTCTCAGCTGTTTTTTGTCGCCGAGCCTTTGTTTTCGTTAAGGTATCTGCAAACGCTGAGCTTGTACGAGCTATCAACACAAAAGAGCTTGCGTTGCTGGAGGCGAATCAGAATCAAAATGTTTCACAAAATAATTTATTTCGCTAAATGTCTCATTAATTTCTTTTATGTATTTGTTAGTATAGGTTTTCTATTCTTAATTTTATTTATTAAGTGTATTTGTTTATTTATGTGTCACCATGTATTTAATTGTCAGCGGGCGCTCTTAATTAGATTAGGGATCTCCAAAAATCGATTTAAATGGCTATTAGCATAACATATTCCAAAACAAACAGCAGGACAATGGTTGAGCTTCTTTGTAAAAAAAAATGGCCTGAAAGTATGTCATATAAATGCCCAGAGTTTGACCAAAAAGATAGAGGAGTTTAGATACTTGTTTGTTAACTCAGGTGTTGATGTTGTCTGCGTTTCTGAAACATGGTTCTCGTCTCTTGTTAGTGATCAACTTGTATCTTGTGATGGTTATAATTTATTCCGTGCCGATCGTGATGGGGGTGTTGCAATATATCTTCGTAAGGGACTTAAAACTAAATTAATTTGCAGAAATGACGCTTCCAGTTTGGTAGAATATCTATTTATTGAGCTAACTGGTTTTTCCTGTCGAAGTAAAATGCTTTTAGGATGTGCATACAGGCCAAATAGAACAATTGACTATACTGATTTCATATCATTTTTTCAGGATTTATCTTTGACGTATAATGAAATTTTACTTACCGGTGACCTTAACAGTAACATGTTATTGGAGAAGCATTTGTCCAATAGAATGGAAACTGCTGCAATGTACCTTGTAAACTTTATTTATGCAACACACTTCACTAGTACCTGTAACACCCTTTTGGTCGTATTCTTTGTAAGCACACTGGATAACACACTTTTATATGACCAGGTCTCAATACCTGCCTTCTCAAAACATGATCTTATTTTCATCTCTTTTATGACGACATAGAGAAACCACCCAAGACATATAGAGACTTTAGAACGATTGACTACGAGAATTTAAATTTTAACTGTAATGCGTGTGATTGGAATGCTTTGTATAGTTTAATTTCTGTAAATGAACAATAGATTTTCTCCAGAATTCCTGCGTTGTTTTGTGTTTCCTTTTATGCTCCTAAACGATTTAAGCACGAATGGTTTAACAGAAAAATTTGTATAGCAATTAGGCAGAGAGATGAGGCCCATGATAAATGGAAACGGTATAAAACTAGTAACTTTTACAATAAATTTAAGACTGCTAGGAAAAATGTCAACAAACTGATACATACTGCTAAAAGTGACTACTATAATAGAAAGTTTAAAGATGCTCTAGTGGCGGGTAAAACCTGGAAGGAACTTAAGGCTTTAGGAATAGGAAAACAAAAAGCTATCGCTGACCTGGATATAAACGTTAACGAGCTAAATAAGAAATTCGTGCAATGTGAAGTACCTGAGGTTTCCTATACTGACTTGTCTGAGCATACTGAATATAATGATTACTGTGATATATCCTGTGATAGTAGATTTAGTTTTTCCTGTGTTAATGAATGTGATGTCCTGCAATCTATCTTAAACATTCACTCAAATGCTGTCGGACTTGATAAAATAGACCCGAAATTTATAAAAATTATTTTACCAAAAATTTTACCCCACATTACGTTCATAATAAATACAACATTCACGTCACATTTCCCTGATCAATGGAAGGATGCAAGAATTATCCCTATTCCAAAAGCGAACAAAGATTTTTGTCCAATATCAGTCCTCCCATTCTTGGCTAAAGTCAGCGAACGTTTAATTGCTAATCAAATAAATAAGTATATTGAAGAACAGAATTTTTTAAATAAGGCTCAGTCGGGTTTTAGGAAATCGAGGAGCTGTACGACAGCTCTATTAAAAATTGTAGAAGACATTAGGAAAAAACTAGACGAGGGTAACGTAACACTACTGACACTGTTGGATTATAGCAAAGCTTTTGACACCGTGAATCACGATATTATATGTTCAAAACTAGCGAATAAGTTCTTGTTCTCTAATACGGCACAGAAGATAATTCGTTCCTATTTGACTGGTAGAAGGCAGGCAGTTGTAACACCAACGAAAAGCTCATCCTTCCTTGTGCTGACAAGGGGTGTCCCTCAGGGGTCAGTGTTAGGTCCTTTGTTGTTTATCATGTATGTTAATGAAATTCCTAATATAATATCTTCGTAAAATGTCCATATGTATGCAGACGATGTTCAGATGTATGTACCGTTGTGCAAAGTTGATGAATGTGTTTCTGTAGTCAACAAGGAGCTAGCTGTTTTAAAAAAATTGGTCTTTCAAAAACGGTCTCCAGCTTAACCCTAGCAAAACTAAATGCGTTGTTATCCATAAAACCGAAATAGACACAAGCGTTTTGGCACCACTTAAAATAGGGAATGAAACCATTGAGTATGTGGAAAAAGTAAAAAATTTAAGTATAACTTTTAATAAAAGTTTGAAGTGGAATGACCATATCACTCAGGCGGTAGGGAAAATATATGGATGCCTTAGGGCTCTAAATTATACCCAGTCTTTCATACCAGAGAACTGCCGTCTTTTAATTGCGAAGGCCATAGTCACCCCGATTTTATTTTATGGAGTTGAAATATTTGGTAATAGTGATGCTCAAAGTAAGAGAAAGCTAAATGTTGTATTTAATAGTGTTGCTAGATATGTGTTTAATGTAAAAACGGGGCACTCCATCTCGCGTTTCTCCCATAAAATATTTGATCTTCACCTGTCCGACTGGATTAAACTTAGGGCATTATCGCTTCTTCATAAAATTATAAATACCAAGGAGCCTAACTATTTGTATGAAGAACTGACTTTTACATCTTCCCGAAGGACGAATAATGTAATATGTCGCAGATATAGACTGTCAGTCTCTGAAAATCAGTTCTTTGTCTATGCTGTACGTTTTTGGAATGAACTACCACATCGCCTCAAAACAATTAAGAGTGTTCCACAATTTAAACAGGCCTTAAAGACACACTACAAAAATTTGAATTAAATAATTAGGTAAATTTACAACGATGACACAAAAAAAAAAAAAAAAAAAAAAAATTATTTAAAAACAAAAAAAGAATAATTTTAAATTATAATAATATAATAATATTTAATGAAATCTAATAAAATGTATAAGGTTAACAGTAAGCATAGTAGTTGTAAGCTAAAAGTTATATTTTGTATGCCATTCATTGTGACTAGCGCAATAAATATAAGTAATCACTTGCCGCGCTAGGAAAATATTAATAAATAAACTAAACTAAACTGTTGCTCTCTCGGCCGTCGCTCTCTTGGCATCCGCTCTCTGCGTTTCGCTCTCTCGACAGGCTCCCGCAAAATGCATCGCAATAACCTACAAAATCTAAATAAATTCGTTAAAAATACTTAAAAACGTTGCAAATTTAAACTTAAGCATTTGGGCCAAAGAATAACTAATGGTCCAAAAATCATCTTGATCGAAGCAGCGGTTTAGATTTTGAAAATCGAAAAGTTAATTTTAAATGTAGCCCCCAAATTATGGGGGATATCGAAATTTCTTTTAGATTTCCAATTAGACCTTTTCAAAACCTAAAATTCCGCAAAATCCAAATTTTGAAATGCCAACTTAAAAATCGGTCTTTCATTTTATAATCTTTAGGGATGAATGTGATCTAAGTAAAAGTAGTGCATTTTTATACTTTCTATCAGTTACAATGTTATCAATGCAATTTTAATTTGCGCACAAATTTGTATACGTGTTTGTAAATTGGAATTTGTTGTTTTCAAATTTTTTGTTTTGAATGAAACGAAAACATTTGTACACACACGAAAAGATTGGCCACCAATACAAAAGTAGCGAAGTAACTTATTATTTTCCGATTCCACATTTAATCGATAATTATTAATTTTAAACTCGACAAATTTTGCATTGCCTGAAAGGAAATTATTAATTTTTGTTGTATTTAAACACCTTATCTACTTTCAAGTAGAAACATACACACCCATTGTGTGTATGTATTGTATTGCACATGTATTGTAAGCAAATCAAAACATATCCGAATATACATATGTACAAACGTATTTGGTCAAGAGTTCGAATCTTAAGATTAATAGTTAACTTGGAGCTTGGCTTTGCTTTTGTAGTAATTTTTTAGTTTCATCCATTACGGAAATTAAATAGGGCTCTTACTTCTGCTACAAAATTCAAAATACTTTTTGAAAAATAAAACCTAAATCCACAGAACTGACTATTGATCGAAAATCATATAGTCACATATCCAAGTATAACTATTTGTATACCCTTAATTGTAACCTACATGTATAAGCTTAGCATAAGAATAAAGATAAGAAAGAAAGACATTACAATAAAAGCTCTGATCTGGCAGTCGTGTACAGACCGCACAAGCAACAGCTCGCTTTAAACAAATATCTCTTTGAAACGATTTAAATGAGATTTCATTATTGGAACTTAATCTTTGCGGGACCTAACTAGCATTTAGACTTGTAACAACGACTCGATCGAAACCGGCAATTAAAATTGGCTAAGAACGCCTTTTTACCCACGTCAATACCCTTGAGAAAGTCAACTGACGATGTCGCGTATAAGGGGCCAAGCCGCGATCTAACTGGCGACGAGGATCCAAAAACCACCGATTTTGGAATTAAATTTTCCAGACTACCACGTGTATTTGAGTGCACACGATATTGCGTAATGGTCTGAGACAAGCGGCTCGAAGACATTACATCAAGCTCCACATACGTCATCCTTATCAGCAAAAGACAAAGCTCTGTTTTTGCGCTCAACTTATTCACCGATTTTCGCTACGACGAGCTCCAACAAATACCATCGTTGGCGACGTCATCATTTACGGTATCATCCATTTCGCTTCATTTTGAACTACAGAAAAGACGGCGCTGGTCAAAAAAAAAAAAATTCTCAGAGGAAAAGCTTCCGCCTAGGAATACTGGAGTCGTAAAATCTATCATTGTGTATTACTTTCTTTTCACGATCCAGAAGTCTTTGTTTATCTTAAGTAAGTTCTAATTTTATTTTACATTTAAGTTAAAAAAAAAAAAAAAAAACTAGGCCTTAAAAATGAATCCCGAAGTAACCGCATCATCTACTCTTTATTTAAATTGTATAAAAAATATCCAAGATTTTGATGGCTCAGATAAAAACCAGCTTCCCGACTTTATAAATCAAATCAACGTATTAATGCCATGTTTTCAAGCGTTCGATGTGCAATCGAGAGAAGTCCTCTTTAACTATATACAAAATAAATGTTCTGGACTAGTAAGACCCGTTTTGCATAGGTACGGAAACGTTACGTCCTGGGAAAGACTAAAAGAAATACTAATAAAACATTTTGGGGAAAAGGAAAGTAGTGACGAATTGATGGACGCATTAAAACTATGTAGAATAGAATCGACAATAGAGCAATATTACGACAAAATAAATGAAATTGCCAATAGACTACACAATCGAATATTAACACATTCTGACGGGACGTATACCACTGAAGAAGTAGACAGAATTTCACTTAGAGTATTTAGGGACAATCTTCCTGAGCCAACGAAAACTATGATTTTTGCCAGAAACCCTCCATCATTGGACGATGCATACAAAATTATTGAAGATGCCCGTCATCAAAGTTATACCTTGTATGGACCAATTCGAAAACAATTTAGCAACAAACCCTTTTTTTGAAAATATTTCAGTAACGATAGTAACAATCGAAATGAAAGAACTCCAAATGGATACCATAATCAACCACAAGTAGAGGAAAATCCTGGCAATTCCAACAGGCAAAATACAAATAGGTATGAAAATAGGGCCAGTTCCGCTAATCCATCTAGTAATTCTAGAATGTCCTATAACACTATCCAGCCTCAACAGGTAGCTAGCCGTAACACCCAAAATAATAATTCGGTAGGTCAAATGGACGTAGGTCATATTAATGCAAATTTTAAAGAATTTGGAGCAAATAATTATTCGTGTGAGTTCTTGGAATACAACTTCCACGATATATTCGATGGCATAATAGGAGGAAACATATTAAATGAATTAAACGCAACAATAAACTATTCAGAACAGACAATTACTTTGAATAATGTTAAACTAAACTTCTACACAAGGCACCCAAATACGTTAAATAGTCCGGAAGTTAACACTAGCCATAGCGTGTCGTTAGAATATCTAAATCCTATTTCTCAGAAACTACTCACTCCAGTTTTGAAACGATTCGAAGGTATATTTTATAAAGAAGGAGATAATTTAACCTTTACGAGTGAAGTTAAACACAAAATTCATACAAAAAGTGATATTCCCGTCTATTCGAAAGCCTATAGGTATCCCGAAGTAAACAAACAAATATCCGATATGCTAAAACAAGGAATAATAAGACATTCTAATAGTCCGTACAACAGTCCCTTATGGGTTGTCCAAAAGAAATTGGATAAATAAAATCAACCGAAATGGCGACTCGTTGTCGACTACAGAAAATTAAACACGCAAACAATTGAAGATCGTTATCCTATTCCTAATATAGATGAGATATTTCATAAGCTGGACGGATGTAAAATATTTTCTTCCTTAGACTTAGCAAAGGGTTTCTATCAAATTGAAATGAGCGAGGGCGATATCCAAAAGACGGCATTTTCAACTGCTAGCGGGCACTACGAATTCTTGCGTATGCCATTCGGTCTTCGAAATGCTCCCGCAACCTTTCAACAGCTTATGAACCATTTACTCAGAAACTATATTGACCATTTTTGTATTGTATACATGGACGATATTCTTATATTTTCGAAAACAATCGAAGAACATATTGAGCATCTTACCAAAATACTAAATTGCTTGGAGAATGCAAACTTAAAGCTTCATATTGACAAATGCGAGTTTGCCAAATCCGAAATAGAGTTTTTAGGGCACGTTCTAAATTCAGACGGTCTGAAACCCAGCAAAAAAAAGTTGAGGCAATCGATAGGATTAAATTGCCAACAACGCAAAAACAAATAAAAAGTTTTCTGGGCATGACTAATTACTTAAGGCGATACATAAAAGATTATTCTAAAATTGCAAAACATTTAATAAAATACCTGAAAAAAAATTCTAAAATTAATACAAATGATTTAGAATTTATAGAATCATTCGAAAAGCTAAAAGTCCTAATTAAAAGCGAACCAATTGTAGCCTACCCTGACTTTCAAAAACAGTTTACACTTATTACAGACGCTAGCAACCATGCCTTTGGAGCGGTGCTAATGCAGGATAACAAAGTAATATGTTATGCCAGCCGTACTTTAAAAACCCACGAACTTTACTATAGCACGATTGAAAAGGAACTTCTAGCTATTTTCTGGGGCGTCAAATATTTTCATTATTATTTATATGGGAGAAAGTTTTTAAAAAAAACCGACCACCGCCCACTAGTACGGCTAAACAACTTAAAAGAACACAATTTAAAGCTACAGAGATGGAAAATTCAACTAAATGAATATGATTTCGATATCGCCTTTATTAAAGGAAAAGAAAATGCTCTAGCAGACGGACTAAGTAGGATATGCACTGATAATAATTTGTTAGATTGTCCCGAAGTAAATATAAGTGATCTAATCCAGCTGAATGAAGCTTGTATATTGGTAGGCGAACTCGACAATACAGTGCAAACCGTCGAAACAATTGACGAACTAAACAACGACTTTTCGTTAGACCTAATAAACCTTTTTTCAAATCAATCTACTTATTGTGAAACCATCCACAGTGCTCAATCCGATAACTTAAACTATATAAAAAATACAGATAACGCGTTAAACATATATAAGTCACAAATAGTACTAAAAGTATCGCAAAAGAAATCGCGAGCCACCAAAATCTTGTATAAACGAAAGTAAGACACATTATAAAAACAATAGGAAATAAGTCCACCATTTTAGAATTAATGCAGGAAATCTTACCAGATAAAGGCCTAGTAGCCATTTATTGCGAAGGCGTTAATTTGTACGTGAAATTCCAGGAATGTTACAGACAATACTTCGCATGCAACGAAAACTTAAAACTAATAAGATCGTTTATTTTGCTAAAAGATGTAACAGATAAAGAACAAATTTTAAAAATAATAAACAAAGAACATTTAAAAAACAACCATAGAGGTATTAACGAAATCTTTGCCGAAATAAAAAAAATGTATTACTATCCGAATCTTCAGAAAGAAATTCAGAAATATGTTAATAATTGTAAAATTTGTAACTTGGCCAAATATGATCGAAACCCCTTAAAATATAAGCTAAACATAACCGATACCCCTTCGCAACACAACGAAACAATCCATCTAGATATTTGGTTCCCCATGCGAAACATTATGTACCTTACTACAATAGACAAATTCACAAAATACGCAACTGCTTGTTATATTAAGGATAGATCTTGGATTTCGTTGCTAAAGGCTATACAAGAGAGAATCCAGTACTTAGGCAAGCCCAAGCTTATTATAACGGATAATGAATTTAATATAAATTGCATAAAACAGTTTCTTATAGATAATAATATAGAAATCCATTTCACGACACCGTATAAAAAAACAGGGAACTCAGATGTTGAGAGACTACACTTGACATTAAATGAGCACATCCGACTTTTTAATGCAGACGAGAAAAACAATGATACGGTTCAAAACAAAGTATTTAAAGCAATGCTATGCTACAATAATACTATTCACTCTATTACAAAGATGAAACCAATCGATTTCCTAAACAACATCCTAAGTGCAGAACAACAACAAAACATCGCGAATAAAATCAAACATAATAAGGAACTCTTAAATTAAAAAAATAATAATATTAATAGGGAAAATTTTGAAAATGATTATTTTAAAAATAATAAAATTGGTAAATCAAATCCTAAATATAAGCTAGTTCAAAACGGCTCCGTGAAAAATGACCGTGGGAAATAAGGACGCGGCAAGAAAATGAAATTAGACCGCGCGGTCTTAATTCCTTTTTAAAACTGAAATAAAGCCGCTACTCAAAAATGAAAATAGACCGCGCGGTCTTAATTCTTCTTGGAAAGTGAAAAAGATCCGCGTCTCAAAAATTAAAATAGGCCACGCGGTCCTTTTTCATTTTCTAATATAAAAAGGGCCGTGAAACAAAGATGAAATTAGGCCGCGCTGCGAGCAAGCCATACATATGTAAGCTGTAATGAGCAATTAATGAGCAAACTTGTTAATACTTACTTCTGGTATTTCTTTGCGCCCAGTCTAAACACACACCTAGGTTCTTATTTGTGGGAAACAACTTGCACCTTGTTTAAGCCTAGTACTCAGTACGACGAAAACTGCTAGCTAACCATAGGAGTAAGCGAGAGGCAAATAGGTAGCTAACGCCTTTAGCTGGGACTTTTTCCAACCGCGGTACTCAGTTGAGCTAAGGAAATAGTAAGGAAATACCAAAAAAATACCAAATTTAGCGGATGAATTCCGATGAACGCCTTTAGACGCGGCCCAAAGAATAGACAATTTGATCTTTGGCTGTGTTTGTGCAGAAGCGGTGGGCCAATAACAAATTATAAATGGAAGGAAAACCCCAAAAACCAATGGAAAATTGCTTGTAGGAGTTGCGGCAATACATATCGCCATGCCAACAGCCAATTTTAGCTTGCGACCCAGGTTGGCTCAACATTTTGTAATATTTTAAAATTGGCGCCAGTTGATGTTTGCTGATTGTCAACAAACCCAGTAAGACCATGCTACATGCATTGCGGATGAACTGCGAAAACTTCGGCCACACTAAAAGATTAATATTTTTCGACTAGTAAAATTCTTAGCCGAACTGAGTACTAGGCTTTAGGTAAAAAAAAGTACCTATCCCAACACTGCCAGCAACTAAAAATACAATGAATTTTGAACTTGAAGGTGCATGGAAGCGTCCAAAAACCATAGAATTATATCGATTTGCCAAATAATTTTTTAAGCAAACTTTCCAACACTTATTTTTAAAATATGGTAAAACCAACGCCATAACTGCAAAAAAGGCATAGTTTCGGAAGTTCGGTCAAAATATCAGTTTTAAAAAATAATTATTAAAATATCAGTTCTAACAGTTCAAAACTTGCTGTAATACTTATACTCTCTACATGATGTATGAGCCTAAAACAGCCTCTGAATCCTCTAATGAGGCCTAAGTCAGCGATCGCAAATTCTGCGAATTCGAAATGATTCCTGGATAAAGACGAGACAAAAAAGTGTTGCATTCGATCACGGAGCACCAACTTTATGTTCGGAATAAAGTTTTGGTAAATGGTTCGATTGCATATACTTGTCAATTGAAATCTTGTAAGGCAGGTGTCTATGTCAAAGACGACAAATGCACTGCGAGCCCTTTGTGGAACATAATCATGGAAACCGAGAATCGGAAATCAAGGACCAAAAACTCCTCGCCCAAGTAAAGGGCGATTGTGAAAAAGTTACAAGCTTACAGACTACTCGCCAATTTCTGAAGTTAGTGAAATTTTCGATGCTGCCGTTTTAAAGTAATCTATTATCTATCTAGTATCTATTTTACCATCGAAGACAGCAAGATTCTGATTTGAACTTCAACAAACATCGTCGTAATCTACTACAGATCAGCCTCCATAAAATGTGAATGAGGTGATAATGGCTTATAAAAATAAGACTGTCTTGGAAAATTATAGCTATACCAAACATGAAAATTCAGCTTTCGAGTTCTACAAAGGATCATATGAATGTGCTGATTTTTCGTACAGTTATTTTGCTTCTGATCATAGATTGAATAACATCCGAAAAAATATTCCGGAGATCAAACGTAATTTTCTAATGGACGCAACATTTAAAATATGCCCTCTTGGAGAGTTCTATCAGTTTCTTATAATTTATGTGGCCTTCTGTGACCAGGTATTCATACAGATTTATAATAAGTCAACTATTTTTTAATCAATTGTAAATACATTTCTTATAGGCTATACCATTTATTTATGTGTTGATGTCAAGAAAATCGGAAAAGTGCTATCTTCATTTACTCCAAACATTGAAAGAAATCTTTCCATTGAGTGGGAATTCGGTGATGACTGACTATGAAATAGCAATGCGAGGTGCTTTTCGTCAAGTTTATCCCAGTATTATATCGTATGGATGTTGGTTTCATTTTTGTCAGGCGGCTAAACGCAAAGCGAGTCAGTTAATGAACCTTCCGCACCTTATAAAAACTAATGCTTAATGTTTGAATTAGTCGCATATTATAAATTGTTATGCCTTCCGTTATTACCAGCTTTGGAGATAATTTCCTGCTTTGAAATGGTAAAATCAGATAAGGATAAAGATTTTCATAACTTTCTCAAATACTTTAAAAAGCAATGGATTCAAAAGGTATTTCCCTTCCGTTTTTTTGATTATTCTAAATTTAATACATTTTTCTTAAATCTAAGGAGGGACCGGAAAATATTTCTGTTTTTAAATTGTCCACAAGAACAATAGGATCGCTTGAGGCACAGAAAGGAGTGTTGGGAAAAGGATTAATTAAACACGGACATATTTTAAGCTTATTGGATACCTTTTAACCTATGAGTTTACAAAATCACGAGAGTTTGACTTACTGCTAAAAAGTGGTGGCTTTACTGCACCACCAAAAAAACGTGGTAATAAGGTTTTTTTTAAATGTCACATTTAAATACAATTGCTCAATTAACATTTTTTTTTTAGGATAGCGCTGAGAAAATTGCTAATGCAAGCAAGGAGCTAGACAGGGGAAAAATTACTGCATCCATCTTTTTAAGTCGCTTGTCGTATCCGAAATCACAAATATGCAAAGGAATGGACGATTTTTTTTACTGATGGACCTGAAAACGAAAATTTCGACTTTTCTGATGACGATAAAAAGATGGCGATGTATTCTCAGCCTGAAAGCTAATGCCTTGTTGTATTTGTATGGATGTTCCAAGTCAAGTAACAATTTACCAATGTGGGCATATCAAAATTTGTGAAAAATGCTGGAAAAGTTTGCATTTGAATTTTGTGGAAAAGCTGGCCAAGTTTGAAGAGCGTAAATTAGGCGAAGATTACAGGCCAAAACTAAAGTGTCCCTACTGCAACGGTCCTGTGGAAAATTTTTGTATAAGGACAAATTCCTAACTTTTCTTATTTACATATTTATACGTACTAAATATTAATTTTCCAAAAAAAAAACAGAAGAGCTCTAAATAAAAAATTTTTTTAAATAAAACTTTTGTTGATAATATGAAATTGTCAGCAAAGGCACAAAATCCACCTTAAACGGTTTTTAAAATTGATCAAAGTTTAATGACTAAGTGTTCGATTGGAACAATATTTGGCGTGCCGATACGTCGTGACCAACTAAATAAAATACATTTTTCATTGCCGCCACAGATTTTTCGGATTTATAAACGATAAAAAGGTAGTGACACTCGGCGGAATCTGCATACTCAATGCGAATTACATATGTATCTATCAAGACCGTGATTGAAAAGTGAAATTATACCGTGCGGTCTTAATTCATTTTCAAATTGAATAATGGCCACGATATTCAAATGCATTAAAACCGCGCGGCCTGAATTTGTTTTCTAAAATTAATTATGGCCGCGATACTAAAATGAAATAACGCCGCGCGGCCTTAATTCACTTTAGTATCGCTGCCATAATATATTTTACAAACTGAATTTAGGCCGCCGAAGAAAATTCTCCGCGGCCTTAATTCCCGCGGTCAAATTTCCATCCCCCGTTCAAAACTATCATCAAGATGGAAACTACCTAATATCAAATGAAGACGCAAACGCAAAAATATACAAAGACCAAGTCAAAAGAAAATACACATTCCAAAATTAAAAAAAAAGTTTATAAGAGTTATACATGTAATTACAATTTATAAATTTCTACAATTAAGATCGCAGAAACTTGTCGTGGGGGAGTCACATATCCAAGTATAACTATTTGTATACCCTTAATTGTAACCTACATGTATAAGCTTAGCATAAGAATAAAGATAAGAAAGAAAGACATTACAATAAAAGCTCTGATCTGGCAGTCGTGTACAGACCGCACAAGCAACAGCTCGCTTTAAACAAATATCTATTTGAAACGATTTAAATGAGATTTCATTATTGGAACTTAATCTTTGCGGGTCCTAACTATCATTTAGACTTGTAACAACGACTCGATCGAAACCGGCAATTAAAATTGGCTAAGAACGCCTTTTTACCCAAGTCGATACCCTTGAGAAAGTCAACTGACGATATCGCGTATAAGGGGCCAAGCCGCGATCTAACTATATTGATCGGAGCAGCAGTTTAAGTTTTTAAAATCCAAAACAAATTTAAACTTAAATTGCCCTTTTCCCCTCCACTTTTCTACACATCACTACCACTCCCCCTCATCAGTTTTTTTGGCTGTTGCTCTCTCGGCCGTCGCTCTCTTGGCATCCGCTCTCTGGGATTCGCTCTCTCGGCAGGCTCCCACAAAATGCAACGCAATAACTTACAAAATCTAAATAAATTCGTTAAAAATACTTAAAAAAATGTTAAAAACTTGAAATTTTAAACTTAAGCATTTGGGCCATAGAATAACTAATGTTCTAAAAATCATCTTGATCGGAGCAGCGGCTTAGATTTTTAAAATCGAAAAGTTAATTTTAAATTTAGCCCCCAAATTATGGGGGATATCGAAATTTCTTTTAGATTTCCAATTAGGCATTTTCAAAACCTAAAATTCTGCAAAATCCAAATTTCGAAATTCCAACCAATTTAGAAGATAAGCATTAAATAATTTAATTTTTTTTGCTCAAAATATGGATGTTGGAGCTGTTTGGTGCTTTTGGGGGACATATCGGACCTTAGTGGGCACCTACGCCCCCAATGGAATACTGTGAAAAAATTTGGTTGCTCTAGCTCTTACGGTTTGGGCTGTGGTCGTATCTCCTTAAAAATCGGTCTTTCATTTTATAATCTTTAGGGATGAATGTGATCTAAGTAAAATTAGTGCATTTTTATATTTTCTATCAGTTACAATGTTATCAATGCAATTTTAATTTGCGCACAAATATGTATACGTGTTTGTAAATTGTAATTTGTTGTTTTGAATGAAATGAAAACATCTCTACATACAAATGTAACGAAGTAACTTATTATTTTCCGATTCCACATTTGATTAAAAATTATTAATTTTAAACTCGTCAAATTTTGCATTGGCTGAAAGGAAATTAATAATTTTACTTGTATTTAAGCACATTATCGACTTTCAAGTAGAAACATAAACACACATTGTGTGTATGTATTGTATTGTACATGTATTGTACAATTCAAAACATATCCAAATATGCATATGTACATACATACGTATTTGGTCAAAAGTTCGAATCTTAAGATTAATAATTAACTTGGAAACATTTTGGCTTTGTTTACAGAATTTGTAGTAATTTTTTATCTTCTTCCATGGTGGAAATTAAATAAGGCTCTTACTTCTGCTACAAAATGAAAAATACTTTTTGAAAAATAAAACGTAAGCATTTGATTCACAGAACTGACTACTGATTGAAAATCATATTGATCGGAACAGCAGTTTATGTTTTTAAAATCCAAAACAAATTTAAACTTAAATTGCCCTTTTCCCCTCCCCTTTTCCACACAGCACTACCCTTCCCCCTAATCAGTTTTCTTGGCAGTTGCTCTCTCGGCCGTCGCTCTCTTGGCATCCGCTCTCTGGGTTTCGCTCTCTCGGCAGGCTTCCACAAAATGCAACGCAATAACTTACAAAATCTAAATAAATTCGTTAAAAATACTTAAAAAAATGTTAAAAACTTGCAAATTTAAACTTAAGCATTTGGGCCATAGAATAACTAATGATCCAAAATATTCTTGATCGAAGCAGCGGTTTAGATTTTTAAAATTGAAAAGTTAATTTTAAATGTAGCCCCCAAATTATGGGGGATATCGAAATTTCTTTTAGATTTCCAATTAGACCTTTTCAAAACCTAAAATTCTGCAAAATCCAAATTTTTAAATGCCAACTTAAAAATCGGTCTTTCATTTTATAATCTTTTGGGATGAATGTGATCTAAGTAAAAGTAGTGCATTTTTATATGTATACGTGTTTGTAAATTGGAATTTGTTGTTTTAAAATTTTTTGTTTTGAATGAAACATTTGATCGATAATTATTAATTTTAAACACCTTATCTACTTTCAAGTAGAAACATACACACACATTGTGTGTATGTATTGTATTGTTCATGTATTCTAAGCAAATCAAAACATATCCAAATATACATATGTACAACCGTATTTGGTCAAGAGTTCGAATCTTAAGATTAATAGTTAACTTGGAGCTTGGCTTTGCTTTTGTAGTAATTTTCTACTTTCTTCCATTACGGAAATTAAATAGGGCTCTTTCTTCTGCTACAAAATGAAAAATACTTTTTGAAAAATAAAACCCAAGCATTTGATCCACACAGGGCGGCAACACTACTACTATTTTGACCGCAGCTGTATGCTTTTATGTTTTTTGACTATGTTTTCTAAAATTGGTTTCTCCCTTAATAAAAATCCTAAAATTATTCTAAGTATGGGGTTTGAAAGATAAAGAGTGTATCTTTTTAAAAACTTTAACATCGAATCAAACCATGAATCCGTTTGCCTCTGAGAGCTCCGGAAAGTTGGCCAATTTCAGAATTTTTCGAACTTTGAGGTCCTTTTGCTAAGAATCCTTGCGTCGGGTAACTTTTTGAAAAACGCAGTTTAACTTGGGAATTCGTAACGAATCCAAAAATATATCATACATCGAGGTACATTTTTGATGCTGCATAGTGTAATTATTAATTTTAAACTCGTCAAATTTTGAATTGGCTGAAAGGAAATGAATAATTTTACTTGTATTTAAGCACATTATCGACTTTCAAGTAGAAACATAAACACACATTGTGTGTATGTATTGTATTGTACAAATCAAAACATATGCAAATATGCATATGTACATACGTATTTGGTCAAAAGTTTGAATCTTAAGATTAATAATTAACTTGGAAACATTTTGGCTTTGTTTACAGAATTTGCAGTAATTTTTTTTAACTTCTTCAATGGTGGAAATTAAATAAGGCTATTACTTCTGCTACAAATTGAAAAATACTTTTTAAAAAATAAAACCTTAGCATTTGATCCACAGAACTGACTATTGGTCGAAAATCATATTGATCGGAGCAGCAGCATAAGTTTTTAAAATCCAAAACAAATTTAAACTTAAATTGCCCTTTTCCCCTCACCTTTTCCTCGCAGCACTACCCCTCCCCCTCATCAGTTTTTTTGGCTGTTGTTCTCTCGGCCGTCGCTCTCTTGGCATCCGCTCTCTGGGTTTCGCTCTCTGGGTTTCGCTCTCTCGGAAGGCTCCCACAAAATGCAACGCAATAACTTACAAAATCTGAATAAATTCGTTAAAAATACTTAAAAAAATGTTAAAAACTTGAAAAATTAAACTTAAGCATTTGGGCCATAGAATAGCTAATGCTCCAAAAATCATCTTGATCGAAGCAGATTTTTAAGATTTTTAAAATCGAAAAGTTAATTTTAAATGTAGCCCCTAAAATATGGGGGATATCGAAATTTCTTTTAGATTCCCAAATAAGCCTTTCCAAAACCTAAAATTCTGCATATACTCCAATAATACTCCAAATTTCGAAACTCCAACCACTTCAGAAGTTAAGCATTAATTAATCTAATTTTTTTTGCTCAAAATATGGATGTTGGAGCTATTTGGGGCCTCTGGGGGGACATATCGGACCTTAGTGGGCGCCAACGCCCCCAATGGAATACTGTGAAAATTTTTGGCTGCTCTAGCTCTTACGGTTTGGGCTGTGGTCGTATCCCCTTAAAAATCGGTCTTTCATTTTATAATCTTTTAGAGATGAATGTGATCTAAGTAAAAGTAGTACATTTTCATACTTTCTATCAGTTACAATGTTATCAATGCAATTTTAATTTGCGCACAAATATGTATACGTGTTTGTAAATTGTAATTTGTGGTTTTGAATGAAACGAAAACATCTGTACATACAAATGTAGCGAAGTAACTTATTATTTTCCGATTCCACATTTGATTAAAAATTATTAATTTTAAACACGTCGAATTTTGCATTGGCTGAAATGAAATTAATAATTTTACTTGTATTTAAGCACATTATCGACTTTCAAGTAGAAACATAAACACACATTGTGTGTATGTATTGTATTGTACATGTATTGTACAATTCAAAACATATCCAAATATGCATATGTACATACATACGTATTTGGTCAAAAGTTCGAATCTTAAGATTAATAATTAACTTGGAAACATTTTGGCTTTGTTTACAGAATTTGTAGTAATTTTTTATCTTCTTCCATGGTGGAAATTAAATAAGGCTCTTACTTCTGCTACAAAATGAAAAATACTTTTTGACAAATAAAACCTAAGCATTTGATTCACAGAACTGACTACGCAGCTTAACTTGGGAATTCGTAACGAATCCAAAAATATATCATACATCGAGGTACATTTTTGATGCTGCATAGTGTAATTATTAATTTTAAACTCGTCAAATTTTGAATTGGCTGAAAGGAAATGAATAATTTTACTTGTATTTAAGCACATTATCGACTTTCAAGTAGAAACATAAACACACATTGTGTGTATGTATTGTATTGTACAAATCAAAACATATGCAAATATGCATATGTACATACGTATTTGGTCAAAAGTTTGAATCTTAAGATTAATAATTAACTTGGAAACATTTTGGCTTTGTTTACAGAATTTGCAGTAATTTTTTTTTAACTTCTTCAATGGTGGAAATTAAATAAGGCTATTACTTCTGCTACAAATTGAAAAATACTTTTTAAAAAATAAAACCTTAGCATTTGATCCACAGAACTGACTATTGGTCGAAAATCATATTGATCGGAGCAGCAGCATAAGTTTTTAAAATCCAAAACAAATTTAAACTTAAATTGCCCTTTTCCCCTCACCTTTTCCTCGCAGCACGACCCCTCCCCCTCATCAGTTTTTTTGGCTGTTGTTCTCTCGGCCGTCGCTCTCTTGGCATCCGCTCTCTGGGTTTCGCTCTCTGGGTTTCGCTCTCTCGGAAGGCTCCCACAAAATGCAACGCAATAACTTACAAAATCTGAATAAATTCGTTAAAAATACTTAAAAAAATGTTAAAAACTTGAAAAATTAAACTTAAGCATTTGGGCCATAGAATAGCTAATGCTCCAAAAATCATCTTGATCGAAGCAGCGGTTTAGATTTTTAAAATCGAAAAGTTAATTTTAAATGTAGCCCCTAAAATATGGGGGATATCGAAATTTCTTTTAGATTCCCAAATAAGCCTTTCCAAAACCTAAAATTCTGCAAACTCCAAATTTCGAAACTCCAACCACTTCAGAAGTTAAGCATTAATTAATCTAATTTTTTTTGCTCAAAATATGGATGTTGGAGCTATTTGGGGCCTCTGGGGGGACATATCGGACCTTAGTGGGCGCCAACGCCCCCAATGGAATACTGTGAAAATTTTTGGCTGCTCTAGCTCTTACGGTTTGGGCTGTGGTCGTATCCCCTTAAAAATCGGTCTTTCATTTTATAATCTTTTAGAGATGAATGTGATCTAAGTAAAAGTAGTACATTTTCATACTTTCTATCAGTTACAATGTTATCAATGCCATTTTAATTTGCGCACAAATATGTATACGTGTTTGTAAATTGTAATTTGTGGTTTTGAATGAAACGAAAACATCTGTACATACAAATGTAGCGAAGTAACTTATTATTTTCCGATTCCACATTTGATTAAAAATTATTAATTTTAAACACGTCGAATTTTGCATTGGCTGAAATGAAATTAAAAATTTTACTTGTATTTAAGCACATTATCGACTTTCAAGTAGAAACATAAACACACATTTTGTGTATGTATTGTATTGTACATGTATTGTACAATTCAAAACATATCCAAATATGCATATGTACATACATACGTATTTGGTCAAAAGTTCGAATCTTAAGATTAATAATTAACTTGGAAACATTTTGGCTTTGTTTACAGAATTTGTAGTAATTTTTTATCTTCTTCCATGGTGGAAATTAAATAAGGCTCTTACTTCTGCTACAAAATGAAAAATACTTTTTGACAAATAAAACCTAAGCATTTGATTCACAGAACTGACTACTGATCGAAAATCATATTGATCGGAACAGCAGTTTATGTTTTTAAAATCCAAAACAAATTTAAACTTAAATTGCCCTTTTCCCCTCCCCTTTTCCACACAGCACTACCCCTCCTCCTTATCAGTTTTCTTGGCTGTTACTCTCTCGGCCGTCGCACTCTTGGCATCCGCTCTCTGGGTTTCACTCTCTCGGCAGGCTCCCACAAAATGCAACGCAATAACTTACAAAATCTGAATAAATTCGTTAAAAATACTTAATAAAATGTTAAAAACTTGAAAAATTAAACTTAAGCATTTGGGCCATAGAATAACTAATGGTCCAAAAATCATCTTGATCGTTAAAATCAAAAAGTTAATTTTAAATGTAGGCCCAAAATATGGGGGATATCGAAATTTCTTTTAGATTTCCATTTAGTCCTTTTTAAAACCTAAAATTCTGCAAACTCCAAATTTCGAAATTCCAACCACTTCAGAAGTTAAGCATTAATTAATCTAATTTTTGTTGCTCAAAATATGGATGTTGGAGCTGTTTGGGGCCTCTGGGGGGACATATCGGACCTTAGTGGGCGCCAACGCCCCCAATGGAATACTGTGTAAAAATTTGGCTGCTCTAGCTCTCTGGGTTTGGGCTGTGGTCGTATCCCCTTAAAAATCGGTCTTTCATTTTTTTATCTTTTAGAGATGAATGTGATCTAAGTAAAAGTAGTGCATTTTTATACTTTCTATCAGTTACAATATTATCAATGCAATTTTAATTTGCGCACAAATACATATGTATACGTGTTTGTAAATTGGAATTTGTTGTTTTCAAATTTTTTGTTTTGAATGAAACGAAAACATTTGTACATACAAATGTAGCGAAGTAACTTATTATTTTTCGATTCCACATTTGATTGATAATTATTAATTTTAAACTCGTCAAATTTTGAATTGGCTGAAAGGAAATAAATAATTTTATTTGTATTTAAGCACATTATCGACTTTCAAGTAGAAACATAAACACACATTGTGTGTATGTATTGTATTGTACATGTATTGTACAATTCAAAACATATCCAAATATGCATATGTACATACATACGTACTTGGTCAAAAGTTCGAATCTTAAGATTAATAATTAACTTGGAAACATTTTGGCTTTGTTTACAGAATTTGTAGTAATTTTTTATCTTCTTCCATGGTGGAAATTAAAAAAGGCTCTTACTTCTGCTACAAAATGAAAAATACTTTTTAAAAAATAAAACCTAAGCATTTGATTCACAGAACTGACTACTGATCGAAAATCATATTGATCGGAACAGCAGTTTAAGTTTTTAAAATCCAAAACAAATTTAAACTTAAATTACCCTTTTCCCCTCCCCTTTTCCACACAGCACTACCCCTCCTCCTTATCAGTTTTCTTGGCTGTTGCTCTCTCGGCCGTCGCTCTCTTGGCATCCGCTCTCTGCGTTTCGCTCTCTCGGCAGGCTCCCGCAAAATGCAACGCAATAACTTACAAAATCTAAATAAATTCGTTAAAAATACTTAAAAAACTTGCAAATTTAAACTAAAGCATTTGGGCCAAAGAATAACTAATGGTCCAAAAATCATCTTGATCGAAGCAGCGGTTTAGATTTTGAAAATCGAAAAGTTAATTTTAAATGTAGCCCCCAAATTATGGGGGATATCGAAATTTCTTTTAGATTTCCAATTAGACCTTTTCAAAACCTAAAATTCTGCAAAATCCAAATTTTGAAATTCCAACCACTTTAGAAGTTAAGCATTAAATAATCTAATTTTTTTTGCTCAAAATATGGATGTTGGAGCTGTTTGGGGCCTCTGAGGGGACATATCGGACCTTAGTGGGCGCCAACGACCCCAATGGAATACTGTGAAAAAATTTGGCTGCTCTAGCTCTTACAGTTTGGGCTGTGGTCGTATCCCCTTAAAAATCGGTCTTTCATTTTATAATCTTTAGGGATGAATGTGATCTAAGTAAAAGTAGTGCATTTTTATACTATCTATCAGTTACAATGTTATCAATGCAATTTTAATTTGCGCACAAATTTGTATACGTGTTTGTAAATTGGAGTTTTTTGTTTTAAATTAAACGAAAACATTTGTACACACACGAAAAGATTGGCCACCAATACAAAAGTAGCGAAGTAACTTATTATTTTCCGATTCCACATTTGATCGATAATTATTAATTTTAAACTCGACAAATTTTGCATTGCCTGAAAGGAAATGATTAATTTTTGTTGTATTTAAACACCTTTTCTACTTTCAAGTAGAAACATACCCACCGGAAAAAACCACTGGAAAATAACATATTTTCATCAGGTTTCTCCATAGAAGCAAAAGGGACTATACCTCATTCACCCCCTTACATTTCTTCCATCTCTGGTTTCAAAATACACGGGGGTGACACAAAAAGTAAGGGGGAAATGAGGTTTCTATCTGGATCTCTGGCAGTAGAATGCAGGCCAAAAACCACTGGTTTTTCGACTTCCCGCATTATAGATTTTCCACACGTACCCAGTTATGGGTTTCCACTACTTTGCAGTATCTGATTTCCCACAATAAAAATTACTTTTTTTCATGTAATATTTGTATATGTATTTATTAATAATATTTACAATCGAAGCATTGGAATTAAAAATTATAAGAAAATACACAACGTATGTATGTGTGTGTGTGATTTCCTGGAAGCGTCACACTATTCCTTCAGAATCCACATTCCTTGTGTTTCCTTTTGTAGTCGTCCTATGGTCCTCTTATAGAGTGCTCAGCGCAATATTATATCTCCCACCAATTCACTAATCAAGTTAAAATACACTTTATGTATAGTTTTGGATATATATTTTAAGTTCCTTAGAACACGTCTTGTCACTTCAAATTATACGCAATAAGTGAGAGCTGAACCAGCTCATCGGAACCAAAACGATATTAGTGTTACCATGTAACGGTAGTGAGCAGAATACTTTTGCATATACGATATTCTTATCGTAATGTCATATTCCAACACACCTCCTCAAAAGTCTTATGCTCATGTATTATAAATTTAAAGTTTAAGAAAGAATTTGAAATTTGAATTGGCAAGACAAGATATCTCTGGGAGTGCACATTGACCCAGCATTTGTTGCTTGAATTGGGGAAACCCAGTAAAACCCAATTAGGTCAATCTAAAAATTAATATAAAGTACAATGAATATTTAAAATAACAAAATGATGTGATGCAAAATTAACATAGAAAACAATTAAAGGCAATTTCAGTAAGTAATCCTATAAAAATGAAAATTATAAAGTAATTAAGAATATCCTCTGTTTCCAAACTTAATAACTAGAAATTATAACAGAATTTAATAGCATAGTTTCAAAAATTATTCTTTAAATGATAAAATAAATTATTTCTTCAACTTTTATGAATGTATATGAAAAATCGTCGTCTGCATCCATCAATCGGTTAAGCCAAGACGCTGTCTTAGTTGAGCAAAGCGTGGAGCTGGGAGTGGTTTTGTTAATATATCCGCCAGTTGATGATCTGTAGAAATATACTCAAGTTTTATTAATTTATTTTCAACTTGTTCACGTTAAAAATTATATTTGATGTCTATATGTTTTGAACGTTTGTGGCAAGAGGGGTTGTTGACGATACTAATACAGCCCTGATTATCTTCAAAAATTGTAAT
The DNA here is from genome assembly GCA_037075205.1 of Drosophila prostipennis. Classification (NCBI taxonomy): domain Eukaryota; kingdom Metazoa; phylum Arthropoda; class Insecta; order Diptera; family Drosophilidae; genus Drosophila; species Drosophila prostipennis. Next base: position 24,271 of record JBAMCJ010000923.1, read on the forward strand.
AGGTTGCTTTACATTTATGTTCAAACTTTCTAGTAAAGCTTTTAACCATAGGGCTTCCCTAACAGCCTCAAACAATGCCATGTATTCGGCTTCAGTAGATGATGCTGCCACTGAATTCTGTTTTCTAGTACTCCAACAAATCAGGGTTGTTTTAAACATCTTAAAAAGATATCCTGTTGTACTTCTCCTATCCAATTGACTTCCACCCCAATCTGAATCTACAAATCCAACGAAGAAGTTGTCATACTTCTCAGTTTTAGTAAATGTTAGCTTAAAGTCGATAGTACCTTTCAGATACCTTAATACCCTTTTTAAGCATAGCCAAAGCTCTTTATTATTTTTCTGACTATACCGACTCAAAAGATTTACAGATATACTGAGATCTGGTCTTGTACATAGCATTACATACATAAGGCATCCAATCAAACTTTGACACGGAGAATCGTCTTTTTCATCAGAGTCTAATAAATCAAAGTTCAGTTTACTTGGAAGTGGTGAATTTACAGAATTACATTGCTCCATGTTAAATTTTAATAAAATATTTTTAATATAAGCTGATTGGCTTAATTCCACTTCATTTTCTTTTCTGTCTATTTTAATACCAATAAAATACTTAATTTCCATTAAATCTGTCATTTGAAACTGGCTCATTAAATATGACTTAAATTTATTCATTGTTAGAATGTTTTCTGTACAAATAACCAAGTCATCTACGTATAACAAAACAAATATATTTTTTAAAATAATCCCTTTATTCAAAATATATATACACCTATCTACAGGTGAATTTTTAAAACCAATATCTTTTAAAGCCTTTTCAAACACTTTAAACCAACATCTATTCAATTTACAAACATGACTGCCATTACAAGACAGTCCTTGAGGAACTCTCACATATATATTTCCTCTTTTAAATCTCCATTTAAAAAAGCAGTTTTTACATCCATATGATGTACTTTAAGGCTATACTGGTTTGAAAAAGACATTATAAGTCTGAAACTTGAAATTCTAGCCACAGGGGCAAATGTTTCGTCGTAATCGATTAAATATTCCTGTGTAAATCCACGTGCTACAAGTCTGGCTTTATATTTTACTGGTCTACCAAACTCGTTCTGTTTTATTGTAAATATCCATTTACAATCGACTATGTTTTTGTTTTCAGGTCTTTCTACCAGTGACCATGTTTTGTTAATTTCATGAGAATTAAGCTCATCTTCAATAGCTGTTCTCCACTGTTCTTTATCACTCCTATTATTTATTTCATCAAAAGATATTGGAGCACTACCTTTTAAAGTTTGCGCATGCATAACACAATTTTCAATCATATCTCTATATGACAATTTGGGCTTTTCTTTTAGTCTATTGCTTTTTCTAATTTGAGTATCAGAGTCACTTGGTTCACCTTCAGATATAACACCAGATATCTCTGGATCGGCCTTTTCCACTTGATTCTCCACTTCATTTTCCATTTCACTAGGCTGCACATCTGATACTACCGTATCAGTGTTTTTATGAACCCTTTCACTCTCAATAAGACCAGAGTCTTGAAAAGCAGGTTCAATATTTTCTTCAAGATTGTGAAAATCCATGTTGTTATCAACATCTACAGCTCTAGACATTATCCTGTTTGATTCATCAAACACTACATCTCTTGCAATAACAAATTTGTTATTCTCCACATCCCATACTTTATATCCATTTGGTTCATAACCGACAAGTATACCTTTCCATGATTTCTCATCAAATTTTATTTTTCTCGTTTTATTGAGAACGTATACTGTCGAACCAAAAACTCTTAAGTACTTAAGGCACGGCTTCACCCCAGAAAGTTTTCTGGACCTTGCCCCCTATAACTAAAGCTCGAGCTTTTTCCGTTATAGATCTAAACATCCTTTCGGATACACCATTTTGCTGTGGAGTATGTGGAACTGTCAAGTGGTAACTAATGCCTTTTTGAACACAGAACTCTTTCATTTCATTCGATAGATACTCCCTACCATTATCAATATAAAGGTTAACCATATTTAAATTAAACAAAGAATGCGATTTAGCTACATAGTCTTGAAATGCACTAAAAACTTCCGACTTATAACTCAACAGGTAAGTTACACAATAATGCGTATACTCATCAATAAAAACTACATAATAATTCTTATGATCAACAGTAGATGGGGTTATTGGACCACACACATCGGAATGTACAACAAATAATGGTCGATTTATGTGGTCCTTATTTTTAAATTTATTAAAACTTAATCTCGCCTACTTTCCCTTGACACAAGCTTCACATAACTCATTTTCTGGTTTTATATTATTCAGCAAATCTGTATCGTCAAACATATTTTTGGTTTTAATTTCTAAAAACTTTCCCTTACTCAAATGACCTAGCCTCTCATGCCACAAACTATAATTATTATTTTTAGTTGCATTTGCAATACAAGCTAGTTTATTAGAAAAGAAATTAATCAATGGAACATTTCCAAATATACTTCCATTCATTACAATTATTTTACCTTTTCTAACAGTTACACCTCCTGGGTGAAATACAATAGTAAGGCCTGCCTCCTTCATTTTTTTAACTGAGATCAAGTTTTCCGGGATATCAGGACAGTATAAGACATCTTTAAGCTCAATTTTCTCATTTGCATTTGTGTTCAGTTTCACTGTTCCTTTCTTAACTGCATAAATGAATACATCGTTCTTGGCAACAGAAATTGTAATAGGTTCATCTAATTCAGTGATAGTTGTAAACAAGCTCTCATTGTTGGCCAAATGGTCTGATGCGCCAGAATCCAATAAGAACCCAATGTTTGGTTGGCTATTTGCGCGTCGCATCATAAATGCGATCCCATTATAATTTCCTTGACTTTGTGTGGATGTCATCTGCGCCTATTTGCCATTTCCATGTTTCTCCTTTTCTCTTTTTAGAGCAAAGCAATCTTTTTTAAAGTGACCAGTCTTGCCGCAATGAAAACATTTTTTTTGGAATTTTGAAACTGTATTTGCTGCAAATTTGCTATTTTTCTTATAAGAAAACTGAGGCTCACTGTCCTTTTTTACAGCCTGCATAACCTTTAGACTAGTATCTTTGCTACTATTTTTGAGCTTGATCTCGTGATCCAACAGACGATTTTTTACAAAGACCAAGGTTAAATTATTTTCTGCTAAAGTTTCTATTGCCGTTATAACGCCGTCATACGAAGATGGCAGTGTTAGCTGTAAATGCGAAACCTTGTCCATTTCTTCAACTTTAGCACCTGATGCTAGCAATTCGGCAATGAGTTCGTCAAACAAGTTAAAATGGCTTAATAACTGAGAATCGCTCTTAAGTTTTAAAGATAGCAATTGCTTGCGTGTAGATAACTGTGAGGCCAAACTGTTCCTCTCATAGATTGAATCTAAATTTTGCAAAACCTGCTTTGCAGAATCTTCACTTTTAGTAAAACCTAAAAACGAGTCACTTAAATACTCAATGATCACGCTTTTTGCGCATTTCTCCTTTTTCTGCCATTCAACCAAATTTTCTTCTTCTTCTGCTTCTTGGTCTATAACCTTCAACACATCTATTTCGTTTAACAATGCCCTTATACGAAATTTCCAGATGGAATATTTTTCTCCATTAAATGGCCTTATATTTCTTTTATTAGTTTTCTCCATATTTTATTTAATATATAAAATAAAATGATACTTTTACTTAGCTTCAGTTATGGCGTGGTCTGGGCCCATAACCTATAAGAAAATACACAACGTATGTGTGTGTGTGATTTCCTGGAAGCGTCACACTATTCCTTCAGAATCCACATTCCTTGTGTTTCCTTTTGTAGTCGTCCTATGGTCCTCTTATAGAGTGCTCAGCGCAATATTATATCTCCCGCCAATTCACTAATCAAGTTAAAATACACTTTATGTATAGTTTTGGATATATATTTTAAGTTGCTTAGAACACGTCTTGTCACGTCTTGTCACCAGCTCATCGGAACCAAAACGATATAATACTTTTGCATATACGATATTCTTATCGATATGAAATAATGTCATATTCCAACAAAAATTGTTAGTGTTTGAAGCATTCCCGGTTTTCCATGACTTGTAAGGCTATCTTCTGAAAATATCCAAAATAATTAATATATAAATGTAAGACCAGGAATAATTGTAATTACCATTATTACATCTCCGTACCAAATTAAGGGATCTCTCCAGAAATTATGCCATGGCCGATCATTTACCCTCTGATCAGCTGTTCTATGTCGGGTATCTATATCAAAAACTATGAGAAGAAAAAATCAAATATGGCAAATGCAGGCGCAACAGTTCTGGTCCCAAGAAGAAGAATCGACCTGGCTGAAATAAATGTAATATTTTGATTAAGTTAAACAACTAAGTTAGTACTGAAGTACTATTCATACAACTATTTAATGAACACCGCACACCATTTACCACTGGTGAAGATTAAAAACATTACAAGGGACACTGAAATGCAGAATTTGTGTTGAAGATAGCATCTGGAGGCTTATATTTATTAATGGCAAACATATCTGTGGTACTCTCCTCTGTAGCGCTGAAATAAAGATTATTAAACGACAACATGTACTTTATCACTCACCTTTTTCTTGTTTTTTAGATTAAATTGAACTATTTTCACTATTTTCACTTTTAATTCTGCATCATATATTTGATAATACCAACATTCCGAAGAAAGATAAAATTAATCATAATTTCGTTGTAACTTAAGGTCACACTTTGCACGCGAAGAAATATTTCGTTTAAATAATATTTTTTTAGGGACCGTAATCATTGAAGGTTACGTATATTATACGTAAAATATGTATTTTTCGCCAATTCAAATGTTATCTATACTACCAACACGAATCTTTATTATTTAACAACGCTTTAAAATGGCTTAGGCCACGATCTGACAATCAAATTATTTTATTTCATAGAAAATGTTTTAAAATGTAAAAAAATCAATAATTGATTTCTATGTAAGTTGATGGCAATCCTTTATAAATTTGGTCAAACAATTTGATCGTCTGACTGTGGTTTTACTCTTAAATTTTTTAATTTCATTATCTTAATTATTATTATTTGTATTATTTCTTAAATATTTATGAATATTTTACGATATCCAGGTTGTAGCTTTGGAGTCGCGTTACATGGATTTGAAATCAAATTGGCACACAATCTTATTTATGCCGTTTGGTATGGCGAGTTTTGTAATTGACTAAAATAAATTAAAACCATCAATAATTGTTATGATAATAATAACTTAATAACTATGTTATTTTGTTTATTTGATTAAAAATGATTAATATTATGTCTACGTATTTTAAAAATACTAACAAATTAAGATAAATGCGAGAACATGGCTTTTGGCTTTGGTGTAAATCATAGGATTTTTGAATATTATAAGTTGGTGATTTTTTTGTTAAAAAATATTATAATCGTAATGCCACAGAAATCACACAGCGCATAAGTGGCCTGATATTGATGCTACTCAGAAACCCACCCCCATTTAACGCTCAGAAATTATCTATCCCCACACCGCCGCCTGCAAAAAGGAACAGGATTTCAAGAACACAAAAACCAACTTCTCACTTTCCCGCTGGGATATCCAAATATGCATATGTACATACGTATTTGGTCAAAAGTTTGAATCTTAAGATTAATAATTAACTTGGAAACATTTTGGCTTTGTTTACAGAATTTGTAGTAATTTTTATACCCGTTACTCGTAGAGTAAAAGGGTATATTGTATTCGTGCAAAAGCTAGAAGGAAGCGTTTCCGACCCCATAAAGTATATATATTCTTGATCAGGATCACTAGCCGAGTCGATATAGCCATGTCCGTCTATCCGTCTGTCCGTCTGTCCATCTGTCTGTCTGTATGAACGCTGTAATCTCGGAAACTACAAAAGCTAGAGAGTTGGGATTACCAACACATATTCTTGGGCTTCCTACGCAGCGCAAGTTTATTTCAGCCGAGCGCCACGCCCCCTCTAACGCCCACAATCACCCATAATCGCCCACAAACGATACCAAAATGTGTCTGGCGCCCACATTTTTAAAGATTTTTGATAAGTATAAATGCAATTCTGTTGTGTTTAGTTACCTATCGAAATGTAGAAGAAATTTTTAAAATCGGACCATTCGTTAAAAAGTTATACCTGATCAAAGTTTATATCTCCATCTCCCTCGCACTCCCTTTAGCCGAGTGACGGGTATTAGATAGTCTGGACACCACCCCGACTAAACCGTTCCCTCTTGTTTATCTTCTTCCATGGTGGAAATTAAATAAGGCTCTTACTTCTGCTACAAAATGAAAAATACTTTTTGAAAAATAAAACCTAAGCATTTGATCCACAGAACTGACTACTGATCGAAAATCATATTGATCGGAACAGCAGTTTAAGTTTTTAAAATCAAAAACAAATTTAAACTTAAATTGCCCTTTTCCCCTCACCTTTTCCTCGCAGCACTACCCCTCCCCCTCATCAGTTTTTTTGGCTGTTGTTCTCTCGGCCGTCGCTCTCTTGGCATCCGCTCTCTGGGTTTCGCTCTCTGGGTTTCGCTCTCTCGGAAGGCTCCCACAAAATGCAACGCAATAACTTACAAAATCTGAATAAATTCGTTAAAAGTACTTAAAAAAATGTTAAAAACTTGAAAAATTAAACTTAAGCATTTGGGCCATAGAATAGCTAATGCTCCAAAAATCATCTTGATCGAAGCAGATTTTTAAGATTTTTAAAATCGAAAAGTTAATTTTAAATGTAGCCCCTAAAATATGGGGGATATCGAAATTTCTTTTAGATTCCCAAATAAGCCTTTCCAAAACCTAAAATTCTGCAAACTCCAAATTTCGAAACTCCAACCACTTCAGAAGTTAAGCATTAATTAATCTAATTTTTGTTGCTCAAAATATGGATGTTGGAGCTATTTGGGGCCTCTGGGGGGACATATCGGACCTTAGTGGGCGCCAACGCCCCCAATGGAATACTGTGAAAATTTTTGGCTGCTCTAGCTCTCTGGGTTTGGGCTGTGGTCGTATCCCCTTAAAAATCGGTCTTTCATTTTTTTATCTTTTAGAGATGAATGTGATCTAAGTAAAAGTAGTGCATTTTTATACTTTCTATCAGTTACAATATTATCAATGCAATTTTAATTTGCGCACAAATACATATGTATACGTGTTTGTAAATTGGAATTTGTTGTTTTCAAATTTTTTGTTTTGAATGAAACGAAAACATTTGTACATACAAATGTAGCGAAGTAACTTATTATTTTTCGATTCCACATTTGATTGATAATTATTAATTTTAAACTCGTCAAATTTTGAATTGGCTGAAAGGAAATAAATAATTTTATTTGTATTTAAGCACATTATCGACTTTCAAGTAGAAACATAAACACACATTGTGTGTATGTATTGTATTGTACATGTATTGTACAATTCAAAACATATCCAAATATGCATATGTACATACATACGTATTTGGTCAAAAGTTCGAATCTTAAGATTAATAATTAACTTGGAAACATTTTGGCTTTGTTTACAGAATTTGTAGTAATTTTTTATCTTCTTCCATGGTGGAAATTAAATAAGGCTCTTACTTCTGCTACAAAATGAAAAATACTTTTTGACAAATAAAACGTAAGCATTTGATTCACAGAACTGACTACTGATTGAAAATCATATTGATCGGAACAGCAGTTTATGTTTTTAAAATCCAAAACAAATTTAAACTTAAATTGCCCTTTTCCCTCCCCTTTTCCACACAGCACTACCCTTCCCCCTAATCAGTTTTCTTGGCAGTTGCTCTCTCGGCCGTCGCTCTCTTGGCATCCGCTCTCTGGGTTTCGCTCTCTCGGCAGGCTTCCACAAAATGCAACGCAATAACTTACAAAATCTAAATAAATTCGTTAAAAATACTTAAAAAAATGTTAAAAACTTGCAAATTTAAACTTAAGCATTTGGGCCATAGAATAACTAATGATCCAAAATATTCTTGATCGAAGCAGCGGTTTAGATTTTTAAAATTGAAAAGTTAATTTTAAATGTAGCCCCCAAATTATGGGGGATATCGAAATTTCTTTTAGATTTCCAATTAGACCTTTTCAAAACCTAAAATTCTGCAAAATCCAAATTTTTAAATGCCAACTTAAAAATCGGTCTTTCATTTTATAATCTTTTGGGATGAATGTGATCTAAGTAAAAGTAGTGCATTTTTATATGTATACGTGTTTGTAAATTGGAATTTGTTGTTTTAAAATTTTTTGTTTTGAATGAAACATTTGATCGATAATTATTAATTTTAAACACCTTATCTACTTTCAAGTAGAAACATACACACACATTGTGTGTATGTATTGTATTGTTCATGTATTCTAAGCAAATCAAAACATATCCAAATATACATATGTACAACCGTATTTGGTCAAGAGTTCGAATCTTAAGATTAATAGTTAACTTGGAGCTTGGCTTTGCTTTTGTAGTAATTTTCTACTTTCTTCCATTACGGAAATTAAATAGGGCTCTTTCTTCTGCTACAAAATGAAAAATACTTTTTGAAAAATAAAACCCAAGCATTTGATCCACACAGGGCGGCAACACTACTACTATTTTGACCGCAGCTGTATGCTTTTATGTTTTTTGACTATGTTTTCTAAAATTGGTTTCTCCCTTAATAAAAATCCTAAAATTATTCTAAGTATGGGGTTTGAAAGATAAAGAGTGTATCTTTTTAAAAACTTTAACATCGAATCAAACCATGAATCCGTTTGCCTCTGAGAGCTCCGGAAAGTTGGCCAATTTCAGAATTTTTCGAACTTTGAGGTCCTTTTGCTAAGAATCCTTGCGTCGGGTAACTTTTTGAAAAACGCAGTTTAACTTGGGAATTCGTAACGAATCCAAAAATATATCATACATCGAGGTACATTTTTGATGCTGCATAGTGTAATTATTAATTTTAAACTCGTCAAATTTTGAATTGGCTGAAAGGAAATGAATAATTTTACTTGTATTTAAGCACATTATCGACTTTCAAGTAGAAACATAAACACACATTGTGTGTATGTATTGTATTGTACAAATCAAAACATATGCAAATATGCATATGTACATACGTATTTGGTCAAAAGTTTGAATCTTAAGATTAATAATTAACTTGGAAACATTTTGGCTTTGTTTACAGAATTTGCAGTAATTTTTTTTAACTTCTTCAATGGTGGAAATTAAATAAGGCTATTACTTCTGCTACAAATTGAAAAATACTTTTTAAAAAATAAAACCTTAGCATTTGATCCACAGAACTGACTATTGGTCGAAAATCATATTGATCGGAGCAGCAGCATAAGTTTTTAAAATCCAAAACAAATTTAAACTTAAATTGCCCTTTTCCCCTCACCTTTTCCTCGCAGCACTACCCCTCCCCCTCATCAGTTTTTTTGGCTGTTGTTCTCTCGGCCGTCGCTCTCTTGGCATCCGCTCTCTGGGTTTCGCTCTCTCGGAAGGCTCCCACAAAATGCAACGCAATAACTTACAAAATCTGAATAAATTCGTTAAAAATACTTAAAAAAATGTTAAAAACTTGAAAAATTAAACTTAAGCATTTGGGCCATAGAATAGCTAATGCTCCAAAAATCATCTTGATCGAAGCAGATTTTTAAGATTTTTAAAATCGAAAAGTTAATTTTAAATGTAGCCCCTAAAATATGGGGGATATCGAAATTTCTTTTAGATTCCCAAATAAGCCTTTCCAAAACCTAAAATTCTGCATATACTCCAATAATACTCCAAATTTCGAAACTCCAACCACTTCAGAAGTTAAGCATTAATTAATCTAATTTTTTTTGCTCAAAATATGGATGTTGGAGCTATTTGGGGCCTCTGGGGGGACATATCGGACCTTAGTGGGCGCCAACGCCCCCAATGGAATACTGTGAAAATTTTTGGCTGCTCTAGCTCTTACGGTTTGGGCTGTGGTCGTATCCCCTTAAAAATCGGTCTTTCATTTTATAATCTTTTAGAGATGAATGTGATCTAAGTAAAAGTAGTACATTTTCATACTTTCTATCAGTTACAATGTTATCAATGCAATTTTAATTTGCGCACAAATATGTATACGTGTTTGTAAATTGTAATTTGTGGTTTTGAATGAAACGAAAACATCTGTACATACAAATGTAGCGAAGTAACTTATTATTTTCCGATTCCACATTTGATTAAAAATTATTAATTTTAAACACGTCGAATTTTGCATTGGCTGAAATGAAATTAATAATTTTACTTGTATTTAAGCACATTATCGACTTTCAAGTAGAAACATAAACACACATTGTGTGTATGTATTGTATTGTACATGTATTGTACAATTCAAAACATATCCAAATATGCATATGTACATACATACGTATTTGGTCAAAAGTTCGAATCTTAAGATTAATAATTAACTTGGAAACATTTTGGCTTTGTTTACAGAATTTGTAGTAATTTTTTATCTTCTTCCATGGTGGAAATTAAATAAGGCTCTTACTTCTGCTACAAAATGAAAAATACTTTTTGACAAATAAAACCTAAGCATTTGATTCACAGAACTGACTACGCAGCTTAACTTGGGAATTCGTAACGAATCCAAAAATATATCATACATCGAGGTACATTTTTGATGCTGCATAGTGTAATTATTAATTTTAAACTCGTCAAATTTTGAATTGGCTGAAAGGAAATGAATAATTTTACTTGTATTTAAGCACATTATCGACTTTCAAGTAGAAACATAAACACACATTGTGTGTATGTATTGTATTGTACAAATCAAAACATATGCAAATATGCATATGTACATACGTATTTGGTCAAAAGTTTGAATCTTAAGATTAATAATTAACTTGGAAACATTTTGGCTTTGTTTACAGAATTTGCAGTAATTATACCCGTTACTCGTAGAGTAAAAGGGTATATTGTATTCGTGCAAAAGTATGTAACAGCTAGAAGGAAGCTTTTCCGACCCTATAAAGTATATATATTCTTGATCAGGATCACTAGCCGAGTCGATCTAGCCATGTCCGTCTGTCCGTCTGTCCGTCCGGATGAACGCTGAGATCTCGGAAACTACAAAAGCTAGAATATTGGGATTACCAACACATATTCTTGGGCTTCCTACGCAGCGCAAGTTTATTTCAGGCGACCGCCACGCCCCCTCTAACGCCCACAATCGCCCATAGTCGCCCACAAACCATACTAAAATGTGCCTGGCGCCCACATTTTCAAATATTTCTGATAAGTATAAATGCAATTTTGTTGCGTTTAGTTATACCTATCGAAATGCAGAAGAAATTTTTTAAATCGGACCATTCGTTAAAAAGTTAAGCCTGATCAAAGTTTACATATATCTCCATCTCCCTCGCACTCCCTTTAGCTGAGTTACAACCTTTAGTCGGGACACCAACCCGACTACAGAGCTCGCACTCCCTTTAGCCGAGTGACGGGTATTAGATAGTCGGGACACCAACCCGACTATAGCGTTCTCTCTTGTTTTTTTTTATCTTCTTCCATGGTGGAAATTAAATAAGGCTCTTACTTCTGCTACAAAATGAAAAATACTTTTTGAAAAATAAAACCTAAGCATTTGATCCACAGAACTGACTACTGATCGAAAATCATATTGATCGGAACAGCAGTTTAAGTTTTTAAAATCCAAAACAAATTTAAACTTAAATTGCCCTTTTCCCCTCCCCTTTTCCACACAGCACTACCCCTCCCCCTTATCAGTTTTCTTGGCAGTTGCTCTCTCGGCCGTCGCTCTCTTGGCATCCGCTCTCTGGGTTTCGCTCTCTCGGCAGGCTTCCACAAAATGCAACGCAATAACTTACAAAATCTAAATAAATTCGTTAAAAATACTTAAAATAAAAAAAATACTTACTTAATGAGATTAAGTTGGCAATAAAAGCGCGGAATGACGCGTATCAAAAGTGGAAAAGGTACAGGACTCCACAACATTACGGCCGCTTTAAGTTATTAAGACAGACAGTGACTTAATAAATTGAAACCGCGAAGATAGGCTTTTGTAGCCGTAGGTTTAAAAACTTAACATCTACAAGTCAAACATGAAGAAATATTAACTCTTTAGGAATAGGCAAACAAAAAGCAACACCAGTTCAGTATGTTGATGTAGAGGAACTGAACCAAGGACTGTCGGAATGCAATGTACCTGAAATCTGCAATAACAATATGTACCTGAGATCAGTACCTGAAAATGTCTGTGATAATAGGTTTAGATTTGTGTGTGTCAATCAATGTGAAGTGCTTTTCAACATCCTTAAAATCAAATCAGATGCAGTTGGACTAGGAGATATCAACCATAAATTTTTAAAATTATTGCTTCCCAAAATCATACAATACATAACACACATTTTTAATACTGCCATAACAACATCTACATTTCCAGACAGTTGGAAAATCGCCAAAATAGTCCCCGTCCGAAAGGCAAACAATGAATACAGGCCCATCTCTATCCTTCCCTATTTGTCCAAGGCCTTTGAAAACATAATGGCAGCCCAAATTAATTTGTTAATACAAGAAAATGATTTACTAAACCATATGCAATCCGGATTCCGGAAAAATCGTAGTTGCACTTCAGCCATCATAAAAATTTCAAATGATATACGTGACTATGCTGACAAATCCTTTGTGACCTTCCTTGTACTCCTTGACTATAGTAAAGCCTTTGACACTGTTAATCATGATGTTCTATGTGCAAAATTAAAAAATCAGTTCAGTTTTTCAAAAACTGCCGTTAAACTTATGTCTTCATATCTACTAAATCGTCGTCAGTCTGTTGTAATTTCAAATGTCTCGTCTTCTTTTGTATATCTAAAACGTGGCGTGCCTCAAGGTTGTGTTCTTGGTCCGTTGCTGTTTACTCTTTATGTGAATGATCTTCCTTCCGCGTTATCAAATTGTAATGTCCATATGTACGCAGACGATGTCCAGATGTATGTGAGTCGTCCCCTACATAGAATAGATGAGTGTGTAGATATATGTAATAGTGAACTGGTCCAAATAAGCAACTGGGCAAAAGATAACGGGTTAGGTCTTAATCCGGCAAAATTCAGGTGTCTCATAATTTACAAAAAGAAAATTAGCATTAACTCCATCCAGCCCTTAGTTTTAAACAGCATATCTATTGAATACGTTGAAAAAGCCACTAACTTGGGCTTTGTTTTTAACAGTACGCTGACCTGGAGTGATCACATTAACGCAGCTGTAGGGAAAACGTATGGACTACTTAGAACAATTTACCAGGTTAGAAATTATTTACCCACAAACATACGTTTGTTGCTTGCCAAATCGTGTCTGATCCCATTGTCTGATCTGATGCGATTGAAGTTTTTTGCAAACTGCGATTCAATCAGCCAGCACAAAATTAAAGTGGCCTATAATAGCATTGCAAGATTCGTATTCAATCTGCATCGATTTGATCACGTCACAGGATTTGCTTACAAAATATTTGAACTGCACTCGGCAGACTGGATGAAAATGAGAGTGTTAGTATACCTACATAAAATAATTATTACTAAAGAACCAAGCTACCTCTTTGAAACGCTTAGATTTTCCAATTCGCGTAGATCAAAAACTATCATTCAAATAAGGCAAAGATCCCTGCTTTCTGACCGGCAATTCTTTATTTATGCAATAAGGTCATGGAACCAACTACCAAACTCTATTCAAAATATTAGTAGTGCAGCGCAGTTTAAGGCAATATTAATTTCTCATTTCCAAGCAGCTAACATGACGTAACATAAACATAGCGACCCTAGCTTTAGATTTAATATAAGTATAATTACAATTTGTGAATTAGAGTTAAGTCAAAATTATTAACACAAAATTAACTTGTCCTGTGTGACTAGCGCATTAAATTATAAGTATTATACTTGTAGCGTTAGGAAGAAGATATAAATAAATAAATAAATTAAGGCATTTGGGCCATAGAATAACTAATGGTCCAAAAATCATCTTGATCGGAGCAGCGGTTTAGATTTGGAAAATCGAAAAGTTAATTTTAAATGTAGCCCCCAAAATATGGGGGATATCGCAATTTCTTTTAGATTTCTAATTAGGCCTTTTTAAAACCTAAAATTCTGCAAACTCCAAATTTCAAAATTCCAACCACTTCAGAAGTTAAGCATTATTTAATCTAATTTTTTTTGCTCAAAATATGGATGTTGGAGCTGTTTGGGACCTTAGTGGGCGCCAACACCCCCAATGGAATACTGTGTAAAAATTTGGCTGCTCTAGCTCTTACGGTTTGGGCTGTGGTCGTATCCCCTTAAAAATCGGTCTTTCATTTTATAATCTTTTAGAGATTAGAGATAAGGATCACTAACTGAGTCGATCTAGCCATGTCCGTCCGACTGTCCGTATGAACGCTGAGATCTCGGAAACTAGAGCAATCCGAGATCCACGCCCACAATCGCCTTTAAAAATAGATAGGCTCCCACATCTTTACAGATTTTATAAAAGTGTAAATGCCATTTTATTGCGTTTATTAATTCCTCTATAAATTAAAAATCGGAAAGTACATACAAAATATGTGCGTCAAGTTAGCGTCGGTGACTTTAGCGGCGATAGCGGAACGGTGGAATCTGGAACATGGGGTCAATTTTTATTTTTTGATTTCTGGGGCTTCTGGGGGCCAAATCGAACAATTTTGAATGCAAAGTTGTATAGAATGAAATTATCTTTCGATCTAGGTAATTGCCGAGTCTGGTCGATGTTCGGTAGTATGAAAAAAATGCATTCAAAAAATCAGGTCTCCACATTTTGGGGAATATCCCCACTCGCAGAGCGTGCTCCACAATGCACGCTAGCTTAGCTTAAAGGTCGTCTTTTGAAGGACATATGAGGAAAATTGCATCAAAAAATTATCGTCAGTTTTTGAGAAAATCAGTTAACAGTGGACCAACCTCTGAATCCGCCCATACAAAAAAAGTACTTAAAAATCAATTTATCTATAACTTTTTTCACAGAGCGTGCTCCAAAATTCGGATTTTATAGGATGACGGGGGGTTAATTAAGCAATGTTTCTGGAAAATTTCATTAAAAAATTATCGTCAGTTTTCGAGAAAATCGCCTAACAGTGTTTGAATTTTAAACGGATATTAGAATACCGCCAACTCCAGTACAAGAACCATGGCCAGCTATGACATGAACCGCAGTATCCGACACTACAACCGACTTACAATTTCAATATCGACGCTAACTTAAAATTAATTATTTTTCCTCTCACAGAGCGTGCTCCATGATGCACGGTATCCCAAAAAATCAGAAATTAAATTAACTAATTATAGTAAAAGTTTCAAACAATTATTATCGTCAGTTTTCGAGATATTTGGCTAACAGTTCAGCGGCATGGGGAATGGCCATCGGGTCCCTTCTGTTTTCGACGCTAACTTAAAATGAATTATTGCTGCGTTCACAGAGCGTGCTCCACATTGCACGGTATCCCAAAAAATTAGAAATTAAATTAGCTAACTACAGTAAAAGTCTCATTAAATTATTATCGTCAGTTTTCGAGATATTTGACAAAATGTTTGGCTGTATGGGAAAATACCCCCAATGGCCATCGGGTGCCTTCTGTTTTCGACGCTAACTTAAAATGAATTATTGCTGCGTTCACAGAGCGTGCTCCACATTGCACGGTATCCCAATAAATTAGAAATTAAATTAGCTAACTACAGTAAAAGTCTCATTAAATTATTATCGTCAGTTTTCGAGATATTCGCCCAAATGTTTGGCTGTATGGGAAAATACCCCCAATGGCCATCGGGTGCTTCCTGTTTTCGACGCTAACTTAAAATTAATTATTGCTGCGTTCACAGAGCGTGCTCCACATTGCACGGTATCCCAAAAAATTAGAAATTAAATTAGCTAACGACAGTAAAAGTCTCATTAAATTATTATCGTCAGTTTTCGAGATATTTAACAAACCTTAAGGTATGTGGGAAAATGCCGCCAATGACCATCGGGTGCATCATGTTTATATTTCAGCACTTAGTGTAGACACTAACCATACTAATACATCGATAGTCATTCGATATTTGGCGCTACAGAGCACTAGCCATTTTAAATTTATATATTCTACTAAGCTATAATCTTTGTAATATCTCGCCCACTAACGCTCGTTCGTAGCTGATCATTTTGACGACTATTTTATCAAAATCGGTTCAGCCGTTCCCGAGATATCATCTATTTTACTCTTAATTGCCGAAATTCGCAGTTTTTACTATGCAGCCCTCGTTATATCGCGGGACTTACAAAACAATCTGGCAGCACTATTTACAATTCCCCGTTATATGAAAGTGTTTGTTTGTTGTGACTTTTGATCAATTATTTTTATTTTGAGATAAACGAGTAAGCTAAGTTACAGTTTTTTTAATATTGGCTTATATTGTAATTGTTTTTAATTTTCTGCATATGTACATACATAAGTACATACAATTTTAAATAAATAACTTAGCTTACTCGTTTATCTCAAAATAAAAATAATTGATCAAAAGTCACAACAAACAAACACTTTCATATAACGGGGAATTGTAAATAGTGCTGCCAGATTGTTTTGTAAGTCCCGCGATATAACGAGGGCTGCATAGTAAAAACTGCGAATTTCGGCAATTAAGAGTAAAATAGATGATATCTCGGGAACGGCTGAACCGATTTTGATAAAATAGTCGTCAAAATGATCAGCTACGAACGAGCGTTAGTGGGCGAGATATTACAAAGATTATAGCTTAGTAGAATATATAAATTTAAAATGGCTAGTGCTCTGTAGCGCCAAATATCGAATGACTATCGATGTATTAGTATGGTTAGTGTCTACACTAAGTGCTGAAATATAAACATGATGCACCCGATGGTCATTGGCGGCATTTTCCCACATACCTTAAGGTTTGTTAAATATCTCGAAAACTGACGATAATAATTTAATGAGACTTTTACTGTCGTTAGCTAATTTAATTTCTAATTTTTTGGGATACCGTGCAATGTGGAGCACGCTCTGTGAACGCAGCAATAATTAATTTTAAGTTAGCGTCGAAAACAGGAAGCACCCGATGGCCATTGGGGGTATTTTCCCATACAGCCAAACATTTTGGCGAATATCTCGAAAACTGACGATAATAATTTAATGAGACTTTTACTGTAGTTAGCTAATTTAATTTCTAATTTATTGGGATACCGTGCAATGTGGAGCACGCTCTGTGAACGCAGCAATAATTCATTTTAAGTTAGCGTCGAAAACAGAAGGCACCCGATGGCCATTGGGGGTATTTTCCCATACAGCCAAACATTTTGTCAAATATCTCGAAAACTGACGATAATAATTTAATGAGACTTTTACTGTAGTTAGCTAATTTAATTTCTGATTTTTTGGGATACCGTGCAATGTAGAGCACGCTCTGTGAACGGAGCAATAATTCATTTTAAGTTAGCGTCGAAAACAGAAGGCTCCCGATGGCCATTGGGGGTATTTTCCCATACAGCCAAACATTTTGTCAAATATCTCGAAAACTGACGATAATAATTTAATGAGACTTTTACTGTAGTTAGCTAATTTAATTTCTGATTTTTTGGGATACCGTGCAATGTGGAGCACGCTCTGTGAACGCAACAATTATTTATTTTAAGTTAGCGTCGAAAACAGGAAGCACCCGATGGCCATTGGGGGTATTTTCCCATACAGCCAAACATTTGGGCGAATATCTCGAAAACTGACGATAATAATTTAATGAGACTTTTACTGTAGTTAGCTAATTTAATTTCTAATTTATTGGGATACCGTGCAATGTGGAGCACGCTCTGTGAACGCAGCAATAATTCATTTTAAGTTAGCGTCGAAAACAGAAGGCACCCGATGGCCATTGGGGGTATTTTCCCATACAGCCAAACATTTTGTCAAATATCTCGAAAACTGACTATAATAATTTAATGAGACTTTTACTGTAGTTAGCTAATTTAATTTCTAATTTTTTGGGATACCGTGCAATGTGGAGCACGCTCTGTGAACGCAGCAATAATTCATTTTAAGTTAGCGTCGAAAACAGAAGGGACCCGATGGCCATTGGGGGTATTTTCCCATACAGCCAAACATTTTGGCGAATATCTCGAAAACTGACGATAATAATTTAATGAGACTTTTACTGTAGTTAGCTAATTTAATTTCTAATTTTTTGGGATACCGTGCAATGTAGAGCACGCTCTGTGAACGGAGCAATAATTCATTTTAAGTTAGCGTCGAAAACAGAAGGCACCCGATGGCCATTGGGGGTATTTTCCCATACAGCCAAACATTTTGTCAAATATCTCGAAAACTGACGATAATAATTTAATGAGACTTTTACTGTAGTTAGCTAATTTAATTTCTGATTTTTTGGGATACCGTGCAATGTGGAGCACGCTCTGTAAACGCAGCAATTATTTATTTTAAGTTAGCGTCGAAAACAGAAGGCACCCGATGGCCATTCCCCATGCCGCTGAACTGTTAGCCAAATATCTCGAAAACTGACGATAATAATTGTTTGAAACTTTTACTATAATTAGTTAATTTAATTTCTGATTTTTTGGGATACCGTGCATCATGGAGCACGCTCTGTGAGAGGAAAAATAATTAATTTTAAGTTAGCGTCGATATTGAATTTGTAAGTCGGTTGTAGTGTCGGATACTGCGGTTCATGTCATAGCTGGCTATGGTTCTTGTACTGGAGTTGGCGGTATTCTAATATCCGTTTAAAATTCAAACACTGTTAGGCGATTTTCTCGAAAACTGACGATAATTTTTTAATGAAATTTTCCAGAAACATTGCTTAATTAACCCCCCGTCATCCTATAAAATCCGAATTGTGGAGCACGCTCTGTGAAAAAAGTTATAGATAAATTGATTTTTAAGTACTTTTTTTGTATGGGCGGATTCAGAGGTTGGTCCACTGTTAACTGATTTTCTCAAAAACTGACGATAATTTTTTGATGCAATTTTCCTCATATGTCCTTCAAAAGACGACCTTTAAGCTAAGCTAGCGTGCATTGTGGAGCACGCTCTGCGAGTGGGGATATTCCCCAAAATGTGGAGACCTGATTTTTTGAATGCATTTTTTTCATACTACCGAACATCGACCAGACTCGGCAATTACCTAGATCGAAAGATAATTTCATTCTATACAACTTTGCATTCAAAATTGTTCGATTTGGCCCCCAGAAGCCCCAGAAATCAAAAAATAAAAATTGACCCCATGTTCCAGATTCCACCGTTCCGCTATCGCCGCTAAAGTCACCGACGCTAACTTGACGCACATATACAAAATTATGATGTTTGTACGTTAAATTAGCGTCGATGATATAGCAACGACTGTGGAACGGTGGAATTTGGAACACAGGTTGCACTTTTTATCGCTCAATTACATCCAAACGAGCATTTTTGTAACAAAAAGTGTTATATCCTCTTCCCATACAGTCCATCCGTGTGAAACGGTTGGGATTTTTGACGAATGTGAAACTCGTGTTCCCACAGAACTCAATCCACCATCTACCATCCGATAACAGCTGACTTAAGAGCAGTTGCTCAACTCAACATTGACGAAGGGGGATTTTAACTCGGCAAAACTGGCGTAAAATTTCGTTTTCCTAAACTTATTGTGGAATACTATAATACATAGCATAAGATAATAGTTTAAAACATATCAGAGCTTTTATAACATATCCTATAACAAGTATGCATACATATTGCTGACTGGGAGGAGCCTAACCTCCCGTACCCCACACTCCGCTCTTACTACGCCTCTGTCAGGCCAATATTAATGTGTAAAATTTTTAAAACAAAACCAAATTTGTGCTGTTTCGGAAATTTATAGGAACTTTGGAGCTTTATAGGAGTACATAGTACACTTATAATTAATATTTGTTAGTATTTACGAATTGCAGAACATATTCTGAGACTTCGCTGCAAACCTTGATGTTTTCGTTTGCAGAACAGCTTAAATTTTGGCCCACACATAGCAACTTGTTGGCGAATGCTTTTCCGCTCATAACAAACTACAAATAATTCAACAATAGCCAAAAAACAATGAACTTGAGCATTATTTAATTTTTTCCCGCCATTGATTTGATTTGTTCTCGTAGTCAACGTTCCATTTTTCACAGTCAAGAGGAAGAATTCAGAGTTGCACTCAAAAAACATCGCCTAACTATCGCATAAAAGAGCCCGTCAAAGTCCGTCAAAATTGGATGGCGGACTAATAGGGTTTTCCCACAGAGCTCCATCCACCATCTACCATCCGTTGAACGGATGGTCCGTAAGGTTTTGCCGTTCCGAAAATTTCCCAGTTAGTCCGCCATCCAATTTTAACGGACTTTGACGGGCACTTTTATGCGATAGTTAGGCGATGTTTTTTCGGTGAAACTCTGAATTCTTCCTCTTGACTGTGAAAAATGGAACGTTGACTACGAGAACAAATCAAATCAATGGCGGGAAAAAATTAAATAATGCTCAAGTTCATTGTTTTTTGGCTATTGTTGAGTTATATGTAGTTCGTTATGAGCGGAAAAGCATTCGCCAACAAGTTGCTATGTGTGGGCCAAAATTTAAGCTGTTCTGCAAACGAAAACATCAATGTTTGCAGCGAAGTCTCAGAATATGTTCTGCAATTCGTAAATACTAACAAATATTAATTAAAAGTGTACTATGTACTCCTATAAAGCTCCAAAGTTGCTATAAATTACCAAAACAGCACAAATTTGGTTTTGTTTACAAATTTTTCACATTAATATTGGCTAGACAGAGGCGTAGTAAGAGCGGAGTGTGGGGTACGGGAGGTTAGGCTCTCCCCCAGTCAGTAATATGTATGCATACTCGTTATAGAATGTGTTATAAAAGCTCAGATATATTTTAAACTATTATCTAATGTTATTTATTATATTATTCTACAATAAGTTTAGGAAAACGCAATTTTACGACAGTTTTGCCGAGTTAAAATCCCCCTTCGTCAATGTTGAGTTGAGCAACTGCTCTTAAGTCAGCTGTTATCGGATGGTAGATGGTGGATGGAGTTCTGTGGGAACACGAGTTTCACATTCGTCAAAAATCCCAACCGTTTCACACGGATGGACTGTATGGGAAGAGGCTATAACTGGGAAATTTTCGGAACGGCAAAACCTTACGGACAATACGTTCAACGGATGGTAGATGGTGGATGGAGCTCTGTGGGAAGACCCTATTATACACTAAAAGTTGAGAAATCTCAAGGGCTATATTTCAAATATAAAAAGAAATCGTTATAGCCGTTTTTGAGAAAATAGCGAAAAAGTGATTCAAAGAAATAGCTTTTAACCATAAATAATTAGCATATTACATTACCTTTTTAACGAGGTATTGCACTAGTCTGTAGCTTTAGTCGTTTAGACTACAAAATCTAGCTTTTTTTTGATAATTTCCCGCCAAACTGCCGGTTTTTTCTAAAAGTCGTAGAACAAACGTTTCTTATATTGACTTGCTTAAAACTATAAAAATTATTACAGGATTCTACGACAACGATTGGATCCATACGTACAAACCAACAGACAAAAGTTTTCATTTTGGAAAGTCCTCTAAAATCTTAATTTTGGAATACTTTTTGAACGGAGCATCGGATTTTATCATATGACCTCTCATTCGACGCGTATTATCATTAAGAATACATGACGGCTAATGGAAAAAAACATTTATCCCCACCGCCACAACAGGTCCAATTTTTAAAATTTTCACTTTTACACTTATACCGCCCTCTCTCCCAAACCAATTGAAATTGATTAATAGGGTCTTCCCACAGAGCTCCATCCACCATCTACCATCCGTTGAACGGATGGTCCGTAAGGTTTTGCCGTTCCGAAAATTTCCCAGTTAGTCCGCCATCCAATTTTGACGGACTTTGACGGGCTCTTTTATGCGATAGTTAGGCGATGTTTTTTGGGTGCAACTCTGAATTCTTCCTCTTGACTGTGAAAAATGGAACGTTGACTACGAGAAGAAATCAAATCAATGGCGGGAAAAAATTAAATAATGATCAAGTTCATTGTTTTTTGGCTATTGTTGAATTATTTGTAGTTTGTTATGAGCGGAAAAGCATTCGCCAACAAGTTGCTATGTGTGGGCCAAAATTTAAGCTGTTCTGCAAACGAAAACATCAAGGTTTGCAGCGAAGTCTCAGAATATGTTCTGCAATTCGTAAATACTAACAAATATTAATTAAAAGTGTACTATGTACTCCTATAAAACTCCAAAGTTGCTATAAATTTCCGAAACAGCACAAATTTGGTTTTGTTTACAAATTTTTCACATTAATATTGGCTAGACAGAGTCGTTGTAAGAGCGGAGTGTGGGGTACGGGAGGTTAGGCTCTCCCCCAGTCAGCAGTATGTATGCATATGCATGTATGCCATCCCCCTTCGTCAAAATTGAGTTGAGCAACTGCTCTTAAGTCAGCTGTTATCGGATGGTAGATGGTGGATGGAGTTCTGTGGGAACACGAGTTTCACATTCGTCAAAGATCCCAACCGTTTCAAACGGATGGACTCTATGGGAAGAGGCTATTAGTCTTGGTATGCAATCCAGTTAGTTTTTCCGATACCTCATTATGGTCGGACCATCACAGCAGATTTTCACTTCATTTTCACTCTCCTGGTGCCCTTCGTCACTACGTGGACTGCCGTCCACAGTGATTCATTTCGGGCAAATCAAACCCACAGATTTCGAGAAAATCAAGTCATTTTAATTATGGATTTTTCCACGAGGTCACACTGTCCAGTAGGGTTGTCGAATTTTTAAAAAATATATCGTATAGATGATATTTGATTTCTGAAAAATATTTGAAAATATCAATTTAAAATATCGATATATCGATGATATTTTCTATTTTTTTCCAAATATTTAAATTTTAATGGGAGAGGACATCACAGGCTGCTCATTTAAAATTTGCAGCGCACAGTAGCGTTAATATGTTGCTTTAACATAGCAGATATGAAGAAATTCAAGAAATCAAAAAATTTTATCAAATCAATTTAACGTTTTTCTTATTGAAAGCTTATGTTCTTCATTTATTGTGATGCAACAAATACGAATTTGGTCGAAAAAACGGTCTCCAAGAAAAGGATTTTAGAAAAATTTCGATTTTAAAAAACAAAAAATGGTCTCTTAATGTTTTTCTCGAATTTATAGGTGTTTAAAAAAATCACACTTTTTCGACTCCCAAGGAGAAATTTATAGAGGTTTACAAATTTTTCGACTTTCATGGAGAATTTTTCGAAATCCTTCCTTTGGAGACCGTTTTCCTGGACAGATTCGTGATTATTGCAACAAAATATTATAATACTCTTGTTTACGGTCCTCACCCCCAAAATTCGCGAAAAAATTATCCTCGACGGACCGCGAATTCTTAAGAATTTACATGAAGAAATATAGGCGCGGACTGCCATGGTTCTCTTGTAATCGAATTTAGAGTTACTTGTTTTGCTATAAAAATAAAGTAACCTTTTCTATGATTTTGAGTGGTTTGCTATAAAAAACATAAGGGCTTTTCATCCCTTGTCAAAATAATAGGCGTTAAGAAAAATTCGACCAAAATATGAAATTGTTTTTATAGGCAGCCAGACCCCACAGCCGCGAATTAAATATCCTCAATGGACCGCGATTCCTTAAGAATTCGCGTGACCATCGATGACCAACTTTTAAAAGCGAGTCTGAAGAAATCGCTGTTGCTGACTGACAGGAGTCAACATAGTCATCCATGGACCGCGGCCTATAATTACTTTCAACGTCTGCATCTTTCTTTTTGTAAATTCTTTAGAATTCGCGGTCTGTCGAGGATAATTTTTTCGCGAATTTTGGGGGTGAGGACCGTAAACTAAAGTATTACCATATTTTGAGAGTATTACCCAAATATATTAGATTGTCAAAAAATGTCCTGCGGTATTTTTATTATATTATTTTTTTCTTTTTTTACACCGAGCTTTAAAGTGACTCAAAGCTTCTTCAAATGGTTTATAACGGCTTGATGACTTAAGCCAAGCTCTTGACCGATGCTACGGCTACTACTATGCCGGTTTTATCGCAATTTTCTACGGCAGGCCTTCCTTCTTTGACCACCACTGCACCAGAACGAAAACGTTGAAACCATCGTTGTGCGGTGGAAATGAACAATGTATCGTGTCCATAAACTGCACAAATTTTATTGGCGGCTTGAGATGCATTTTTGCCTTTATCGTAGTAGTACTGTAAAATATGCCGTATTTTCTCTTTATTTTGCTCCATGATTGCGACGCTATAACTCACGAACGACTTACAAGAAGACAAAAAGACAATCAATCAAACACGTGTTGGCGCGTGAAATGAGCTTTCCAAAAAGGTATAGCATAAACCGATGCGACGAATAAAACTAGAACTACGCGCTTGCAGCGACAGCTTGCAAAAATACCGCAAGACTTTTTTGACAACCTAATATATAAATATACATTTTCAAAAAATTTCAAATATAATTTTATTCTTTTGGTTGCGATTCTGGGCGTTTCTTCCAAAGTAACGGGGATTGTTTACATCCATACTGCTGAACTTAACGACCGCAAGCAAACAAATTATTGAATTGCTGAATTGTTGAATTTTGGTCAGCTGTTCATCAGCTGTTCCATACAAAATCAAGTTGCAGAAATTTCAGCAATTTGAAAATTTTGTTGAATCGTTGAAAACCAGAGTTGTCACAGCTTTTGTCAAAAGTCATGGCAACTCTGCCACATTTTAGTATCACAAGTACGCCATATTTACTTTAAAATCAAGTTAGACAGCTTATTTATAGTTATTCTCACCTTGCTAACAATTTTAAACCGTAACTAACTATAAAAAATCAAATTTTAGGTGTATAAAGTTCCATGACACTTTTCAACAAATAACAGCTGTTTGAAAATTCAACAGGAACCATTTAGGATCGTTCCCTTAATTGCTGAAATTTCCTGTTGAATTTTCAACAATTCAGCAATTCAACAGTTTAGGGAATCCCCTCAATATATTTCTCCAAACTCAATAAAATGTTAATTTCTGCATAACCATTTTCCAATTTTCACCGTCCCATTTTAATAGTTAAAAATATGTCGCTATTTTGACATATATTGGCTTTAAAACTTAAAAGACCCTAAATAGTAGCCAGCCAGTAAATTTTACGTTTTTATACTTATGTGACTGGATTGAAAGAGCGAAACTGCTTACTAAGGCTATGTCTAGGTTTAGTGGAGCCCTTCAGCTCACCGATATAGACGACTTTATTACGCCCTCGCAGGTTCAATGCAGCATATGTGTAAATGCAATATATCCATTCAAATTTTATTCAATTCTCCCTAGATATGTGTTAAACCCATGCCAACCGTGCACATAGATAAGGCGACGTCAAGAACTGGGGCCAAAATCACCATAAAGGAAGACAACTGCCTTGAGGAATATGAGGTGGGTAGCTCTTAAGCACTCAGGAATATTCTTTGATAATCTGAAATCGTACTGCAGAGTGGAAATCAAAAACTTCAGAAAGTGGAAATCACTCTTCAAGACTGCCTGGCCTGTTCAGGGTGCATCACTTCCGCTGAAGGCGTTTTGATCACTCAGCAGAGCCAGGAGGAGCTGCTTAAGGTCCTTGGTGAGAACTCCAAGAAAAAGGCAATTGGGGACTGTGATGATGTGCTTACCATTGTGTTTACTGTGGCCACCCAACCTTTGCTGAGCTTAGCCCATCGCTATCAAATAGGTGCAGAGGATGCTGCGCGCCATTTAACCGGGTACTTTCGAAGTTTGGGAGCCGACTATGTTTTGTGCACCAAAGTGGCCGACGATCTAGCGCTGCTCGAATGCCGACAAGAATTTATGGAACGGTACCGCGAAGATGAGGAGTTGACCATGCTAAGCTCATCTTGCCCGGGCTGGGTTTGCTACGCGGAGAAAACTCATGGGAACTTTATACTGCCTTATCTTTCTACAACCCGCTCGCCGCAGCAAATAATGGGAGTATTAGTAAAGCAGCTCTTAGCTGAGAAGCTAAGTATTCCTGGATCGCGCATTTACCATGTGACAGTGATGCCCTGCTATGACAAAAAGCTTGAAGCCTCCCGTGAGGACTTCTTTAACAAAGCGAACAACTCACGAGACGTGGACTGTGTAATCACATCAGGTAGAACGACGCAATCATAACATTGGGCATTAGATTAATATAACTTTTCTTCAGTTGAGGTGGAACAGATGTTGACCGAGGACCAGAGGACATTGCCGCAATACAACCCGGATGATCTGGACTGGCCATGGTCTGAAGTAAGGCCAGAATCCATGGTGTGGGCCCACGAGGCGACGCTATCTGGTGGTTACGCTGAACACATATTTAAGTACGCCGCTCGAGAGCTTTTCAACGAGGTCACACTTACAGAATTGGAATTCAAACAACTCAGAAATCGTGACTTTCGGGAAATTATTCTCGAAAAGAATGGCAAGGCTGTCTTGAAATTTGCTATTGCCAACGGCTTCCGGAACATACAAAACCTGGTGCAAAAACTTAAGCGAGGAAAAGGGGGAAACTATCACTTTGTAGAGGTGATGGCTTGTCCTTCAGGATGTATAAACGGAGGTGCACAGGTACGCCCTATCACCGGGCAGCATGTTCATGAGCTTACCCAGCAACTTGAGAAAATTTACGAGAAGCTTCCACGCTCCCAGCCCGAAAACCCTTTAACAAAACACATATATCGCGACTTTCTAGAAGGCTTTCAAACGGATAAATCGAATGAGCTTCTCCACACTTGTTACCATGCTGTGGTGACTCAGCTCAGTACATCGCTAAATATAAAATGGTGATAGTAGTTACCGGTTTGCCAAATGTTTGTCTTTTTTATATTTAAAGGTCATTTAATAGTTATAATTTTAATCAGAAGTTTGCAATTTTGTTGGACTAACTAACAATTAAAATTTTTTGAATTGCTTCTGAATTTGAATCATTTTACTCTAGATTTTACTCTAGGCCTGTAAGGCCTCTTTACACCTCAGTAGGAATTTTTCAAATGGAATTTCTTATGTTTCAAGCCCGTTAAGGGGTTATATACCTTTTTGAGCGAACAAATTGAGGCAACTTTGGATTTTTTTTCAGGTGTGTAGCAATTATTTTATGAAACTGAAGTTATTATTTATTGATAGTACATGTTTTTATCGAAACAACAAGCGTTTGATCTTGAAAAAATATAAATAATTTACAAAGTTATGGCAATTTTCTCGGAACCTTTTTTTTTTATAGGGGCGGTCCATATATTACGTAATCACCTTAGGGGGGTGGGGGGGGGGGAGGGGGTCATCGAAATGATTATGTTTGATTACATGGGGAGGGGGGTCTTGTAAAATGATTACGTAATCATTTTGTATGTATTTTTTTATTTAAAAAATTTATTAATATATTAATTTTCCTTCGATTATATCTACAAACTTGGATAGTAAAGCAGAGAAGTCGGCACAATCATTACGAATAATTTAACAAAAAATGAAGAAGATCGATCAAATAGTTCTTGTGCAATCGTGGTCACCGCAAGCCGCTATAAAAAAAAGGGTTCCGAGAGAATTGCCATAACTTTGTAAATTATTCATATTTTTTCAAGATCAAACGCTTGTTGTTTCGATCAATGTACTATCAATAAATAATAACTTCAGTTTCATAAAATAATTGCTACACACCTAAAAAAAATCCAAAGTTCCCTCAATTTTTTCGCTCAAAAATACAATATACCCCTTAACATAGTCTGTTGTTATTTCGGTGAAATAATTTTAAAAAGCTAGCTTGGTCTGACAAAATTTTTGTATGCAAATTTACATTCCCTGTTATTATTCTGTTAAAATATCTCCAAAAAATTTTGCGATATATAACATTTAAAATTTAAACTGAATCGTTCACGAACTCGGCACAATCATTACGAATAATTTAAAAACAAAATTTTTACGTGGGCATATTAGTGCCCTAGTCCTGAAAAGGACTTGGGCCGAGGGAAAGTCATCCGATGTTCAGGCACCAATTTTTGCCGGCATAAGCTCGCCGGATGGGGTGGGTTCTTGGTAAGACTTTCTCCTCTCCAACATAACGAGAATAAATATTAAGATGCCTGAAAAATAGTAAGCGTCGTAAAGTCCGTCGGTCATCAGTCTACATTGCCCCACAAGCTTAGCTGTCGCTTGATCGTAACACGATCGGGCAATGTTTCGGCCACATTCCCTCCCCTTCACACATTCGTGTGCCAAATGGATCGTCGCGGGCCGCGCAATACGATCCCCTATTGTCAAGGTTGTTCGTCAAAAGTTATGTCATTATTCTTCACCTACTCCACTTATCGCGTCAGCAACCCCCGTTTGAAAACTTAGCACTTCATGTTTTTAAGTTCGTTTTCACATTACAAATTTATTGAATAAAGTATTGGCTAGTGCCATTTATGAGTAATATTATGGTTAGGAATACATATGAATTTAATTTTAATTGACCAACAAAGTTGTTTAGCGGAGAGTATCGAATTTATCACCCGTTAAAGGTGCACACGTCAGCAAATTGCTGACTATTCACGACTACAAACGTCGCTCTGAGGGCTCTTGTGATTGTTCATACAAACACAAGGCTGATACTCGCCGCTGAAAAGTCAATGTTTATTATATTATAAAAAGTTAAACAAAAGTTTACTGATTAATTATAAAAATATTATAATGCCTTGAAGAGGCCTAAGTTGGAGGATTTACGTCAGATAATTTAAATCAAAGGCACGGATATATATATATAGTGAATAAAGGAACCGTGTTCCGACAAACTTACCCCTTTACTGGTCCTGGGCGATGAGATCTCGACGCGCTGGATCCTGGGCTTTTTGAAGAAATTAGAAACATATATATATACGTGCAAGACACTATCGTTAGAACACACATAAAAAAAAATCTCGTTCCTAAACACAATCACTTATTGTATATATATATATATGTATGTATGTATGCTTATGCACGTATGTCGGTGTATCCCACGGCGGCACACGTCTGGCTTGATGAGTTGCGGGCAGCGGCGTCTCCGATGTCTTGCTCACTTCGCTTGATATTATTGCTGTTGCACTTGCATTCATAAATGCCTGAGTTCACAATTTGTTTTTCTTTTTGGTTTGCTTCACGTTTGTTTGTAATTAAGGCATTTAATTGCCTTTATTTTTCTGTCACTTTGTTATGGTTTTTTGGGTAGGTTTCTTGCACTTTATTGTCTTTTTTTAGACCTGGCGGCATATCGCCTGTTCCAGGGCGTGCTTTTGGTCCCGGCGTCCTTGCACGGATCGCTTGTACATCTGGATCACTTTCAGGATGATCACAAAAACAAACATAGCGATGACGATCTTCAGATTATGGTTCACGTCCTGAATGTCGTCCTTGTGATCGATTATTTTGACGGTGTTGATCACATTGGCCGTGCTATGGTCCACTTTGGAATTAGTTCCTCCCATGATGGAGTCCTTGATAATAAAAATATTTCTTCTTTAGGACGAGGGTGTAGTAGGACTTCTTTCCAGGATATGTTTGCTGACTTCAATGGACTTCCTTCAAGGATATGTTTGCTGACTTCAATGAACTTCCTTCAAGGATATGTTTGCTGTTCCTCGACGGCAAACAGGACTGTCTTCAGGATTTCTGGTCTTGGCTGTAGTCATGGGCGGCTTCGGGAATATAGTGCCCACACTATAGTGCCGTGAGATCAGAGTGAACTCTGTCTGTCTTTTCTACCTGGCTACGGTGTTTTATACCAGTGTAGAGCTTTTTCTAGCCTCCCGTGATATTTGGGTTATTTAGGTGTTCCCACCTATGATTTCCCCTATCTGTAGCGTCCACGCCCGACCGATGCACTTTGCCAGCTGCCGGTGTATGGTTACCAGTAGGTCGATCGCGGTCGTTGTTCTGACCGAAAAGATCGTCAAATTGCACATTCCTTTGCTTGTTTCGGTGAGTCAACGGGTCGATTGCCCCTCTCCCTTTGCTTTGAGATTCGCTGTTGTTTTCTACGTGCATCTTTCTCCATCAAATAAAATGAAGAAGAGGGCGTACGTAACAGGCTCGAAGATATCGATGCGGAAACGCATGGAATGACTTCGCAAAAAGGAATCTTCGTACGACCATCGAATAAGTGCTTGGTTTCTCCTTTTTTTTTTCTATTATTTAGGCGCCCTTAACCGTGTGGCTTCGACCCACGCCTGTGAACAAGGAGTCTCATGTTCATTTGACTGAACTAGCCGGCTGTAACCTTCATTGGTGTTAATTTTGTGGGGGGTTGCGTTTGCTTTTACTATAGTGCTAAGTACTGTACTTTCGCGTGAATTTAATATGGGGTTATATAATTCTTAGTTCTTTGTGGAAATTATAGTAGGAGGAATATCGTAGCCAATATGTTCTACTTTGCCTTGATTAATCTGAAAAAGAAAGCTTTCCGTCGCTGGACGGAAACATACATACATACATACATTACACATACCTGAAAAAAAATATAAAAGTAACGGGGGAAAAGTAACAAAAACAAAGTGGAATACCTGCAACAAAAAAAAACAACAAAAAATATAGGCTGTAGTCAGCAAAGAAAAGGAGCGGAAAGCAAAACAAACGAAATCGCCACTTTGCGGCTCCCTTTACATCGCTGTTTCTACTTAGCGAAACTTAACCCCCTCCAAGATAAGAAAATATATATATATATAATATTTATTTTTTTTTTATTTTTTTTTATTTATTTAATTGTTTTCTTTTTGTACATAGTTGTTACGTGTTCATGATTTTCCGGGCATCCCTCCGGGCCTCCGCGCTCCTCTCCGGGTCACGCCTTGCGAGCTTGTCTGCTGCGCGGTTCAACTGTCGGAGGAGCCGCTGCTCCTCCCGCTGCCGTCTATGGACCTCAGCTCGCACAGTTGCCATTTGTCGATGAAACCTCTTAAGCAAGTCCTGCTCCCGTTTTCGGCTTCGTTTGAGTTCTTTTATCTCGTGCTGCAGAGGTGAGTTCCTCTCCCATTCCTCGGCTTCTCGAAGTATTTGTATTTTGAGCTGCTGCTCCCGATCCTCCGTCAACGCTAGGCTCCTCTCGAGCCCAGAGAGACATTCCGTGATGGAACATAGTTCCGTTAGTTCCCGTTGAATGGTACGCCTGAGTGTAGACACATAGCGAGCTGTGCTCACGATCTGGCGGTACCATCCATTAGCCTGCATGTTGTTTTCTGGTAAGGTGTCGTTGCCTTGTCGGGGTTTATATAGCGGACCCGCTCCCCCGAATTCCATGTTCCTAAGTCCAATTCCGACGTTCTGGGCTTTTCAGTCTCTTGCACTTTGGACGATCCTCGGATTTCACCCAGGGGTCAAGCGATATAGAGGTCTTTGGCATGGAATATGCCAACGCTCTTTCCACCGACATTTCCCAGCTCATATAACGCCTTGCCTTTTCGCTGGAGTACAACACATCGAATTCGATTCGGGCCAAGCTTGGCATTGTATCCCTCAGCTTTGTTACTCTGCCGGTAGTTTTTTCGATAGACAACTTGTCCAACGGAAAATTCCACCGGTTTGCTGCGGGTGTTATAGGCCTTTTCAGCTCGTTCATGGGTCCTGTTCAGCCCCTGGCTCACTTTTTGTCGGATAAGATCCATTTTATCCGGTAGGCTTATCTCTGGATCTCCAGTCTGGATTCCACCCAGCTTCCTTAAGATTGGGTATGCAGTGCCGTGTGTCACCATTTGTGTACCAAACATGGCATAGTAGGGTTCCATACCTATCGACTCGTGTCGGCCACTCCTAAGGGTACATTCTATTCGGCTTAACTGGGTATCCCAATTTCGCTGATCCGATGCAATCGTTGCTCGCAAAATTTGGAGCACCGATCGGTTTACCCTCTCCGCTGCATTCGCTTGCGGGGAGTAGAGACCAGTTCTCACGTGTCGAATACCGTAGCGAGTCATTAGCTCGGCAAACATTTGAGACACAAATTGTTTTCCATTGTCAGAGTGTATGTACTCGGGTACTCCGTATTGATGGAAAATTCGGGTTTCGAGGAATTTGACTACCTCTGACGCCACTGCATGTCTCATAGGCTGTAGCCAGACAAATTTGGAGAAATGGTCGAGGCATACAAAAATCACTGAGTTCCCAGTTTTGGTTCTTGGATACGGCCCCATAAAGTCGATAAACAACCTTTGACCGGCCCGTTCCGTGACCCTTTGTTCTCCCATGGGTGGTCGGATATTTTTGTTGGTGGTCTTGCTGATCTTACAGACCTCGCACTCTTTCACTACCTTTTGCACATCTACTGCCATCCCTGGCCAGTAGTAAAACTGTCGCAGTTTGGCTAGGGATTTATGCAACCCTCCATGCCCTGCGGTCATGGCATGATGTGCTCTCCAGACTAAGTCAGATCGCAGCTCGGCGGGTACCCAGAGCTTCCATGCTCGAGTTTCATCGACGGCATCCCCCGAGCTGAAACCTATCCGCTTGTATACAAAGCCGTCCGCTGTTTGCATGTCCGGGATTTTCCCCTCATTCTGGTTTACTGCGTACACCAATTTTACATATTCCGGGGATTGGAATGCTGGTGAGTCTAAGTTTATCTGGATATCCTGTTCCTCTGCTTTCTCTTTCTGTAGCTCTTCCATATGCACTCGTGAGAGGGCATCTGGTACGACATTAAGTGCTCCTTTACGATGTTCGATGGTAAAGTCGAACGCTTGCAGCTTCAGACTCCATCGTGCTAATCTGCCGGATAAATCTTTTTGACTCATCAGCCATTTAAGACTAGCATGATCGGTGATCACTTTGAACGGCATGCCTTCTACGTAAGCGCGGAATTTGGTGATGCTAAGAAGGGCGGCATAGCACTCGAGCTCTGTTATGCTATAATTCCGCTGTGCCTTGTTCAGTTTGGCTGACATGTAGGCGATCGGATGTTCGCCGCCTGAGTCATCAGTCTGAAACAAAACTCCTCCTACTCCAGTTGTTGATGCATCGCACTGAATGGTGAAGGGTTTCTTAAAGTCAGGGGTGACAAGTACAGGTGCTGATGCCATGTTAGCTTTGAGTTCTTCAAATGCCTTAATTGCCTCTTCGGACAATTCAAATTTCTTAACACGGTCTTTCTTCAAACAATCATGAAGAGGTGCCGCTGTTTGGGCATAGTTTTGAATAAATCTCCTGTACCAGCCAGTCATCCCCAAAAATCTCCGCATTTGTTTGGGAGAGCTTGGTTGTGGAAATTCCTGGATTGACTGGATTTTTGAATCGTCCGTTCGTATGCATCCCCCTCCTACTACATAGCCTAGATATCTAGCCTGGCTATAGCAAAACTTACTTTTGTCGACATTTATTGTCAGTTTTGCACGCTGCAAGCAGTCACTGACCTGGCTCAACATATCCAGGTGTTTTTCAAAAGTAGGTGAACAAACCAGTAGGTCATCGAGGTACACGAATACATTCTCGCGAAGCGACGCCGGTATTACTTTATCCATTAGTCGGCACATTCTTTGCGCTGCATTGCACAGGCCGAACGGCATGACTGTAAATTGATATAGTGGTCTGCCGGGTACTGTAAACGCGGTCTTCTCTCTACTTTTTGTTTCCAAGGGTATTTGCCAAAAAGCGTCTTTTAAATCGATTGCGGAAATATAGTATGTTTCCTGTAAACGACTTAACAGACCCTCGATGTGTGGCAACGGGTATGCATCTTTGATGGTCCGGGAATTGACTTTGCGAGCGTCGAGGCAAAGGCGATTTTTCTGGCCTTTCTGGACTAGAGTCACAGGTGAACTCCAGCTGCTGTTGCTTTCTTCGATCACGCCTAGACCAATCATGCGATCTAGCTCGGCATACACCAGCTTTTGCTTGGCTGGGGAAATCGGGTAATGCCGCTGCTTGATCGGCAGGTCCTCGTCGGTTACTTCTATTACATGTTGCTCCAAGCTGGTCTTTCCTAAACCTTTATCCAGACATGATGGGTATGTCTCAATTACTCGTCTCAGCTGACTGTGTTGTTCTGGAGTTAGCTGATGAGGCATGTAAGCGGTTTCGGGCTTAGGAGGGTCGTTCATATCCAAGTCTCCGGTCATTAAGTCGTACTCCGGTGGTGCTTCGATGGCTGCAAACTCGTTTCCGCCCTTACCAAGGAATGTTAGGCCAAACGTATCCCAGAAATTGATTCCGAAATAAAAACGTTGTGTCAGACCTGGTACTATCAAAAATTCCAGATCCTTAGTCTCGCCTTCCCATTCCACGGGTAGGGTTATTGCTCCGATTACTCGAGTTTCGCCGCCACTAGCTGTGCGCACACATTCTTCGCTAAGCTTTCTTATGGGCCGCGTCCGGTTCTTTAAGAAGGCTTCCGCTCCTCTGCCAATGCAATTCGCACTAGCGCCTGTATCCAGTAACGCTAGTATTTCTTCTCCATCGACTTTAGTTTTGGCAAAGAAACGGTTATCGTTTTGTATGCTTACTACCGTGTCTACTACTTTCTGCTTAAGCTTGCGATATTCTGCTCTGGTGTCATATAGCTTGTGCATCTTTCGTATGCCCCGTGTGTTGTTGTCCGTATCTTCTGAGCCGTGGAAGATACGTTCTCTTGCCAGATCATACTCCCTCTCTCGTTGTTCTAGGCTCTTATGGGGAGAGATTTGTCTGGGAATGGTGGTCTCTACGGGAATGTAACTGCCTTGGTCCGCCCGGCTGTCCCGGTCTGGCCTGACGGACTCCGCGGAAAAGACGCTGGGTTAGCGTCGGCATCGCCTCCTATTTCTTCACACACTCTACAAGTGGCGTCATGGAATCTAGTAAGGCAGGGATCTTCTTTAGGGTGTTTTCGATAAAAATCCGCTGCCCTGCCGCATTTATAGCAGACTAATTCGTGAAGCGGTCCTCGGCATACTTGTCCGTTTTCTAACCCCGATCGGGGGTCTCTTCGCTTCCGGTTAAACTCTTCCACAGTCACAGCATCTGGAAAATCCTGCGGCGTCTCGTAATCTTCGAGCTCACTGACCGGCCTGCTTCGTGCGGCTCTGCCGTTACTCCTTAACCAGCGGTCCACCCTAAGTCCTTCCTTTTTCAGATCCGCTAGAGACCTAATTGGGGATGTCAGCAACAAGCTTCCCATCTGGGCATTTAGATTATCCTTGATGAGCTCAACGAATTTGTCCTCTTCTAGCTTGTTCTGCAACCGGAAATGCAAGTTGTGCATATCGGATACATAGTCGCTAAAAGATTCGTTTTGTCCTTGTCGCCGTTCCATCAGCTCCTTGATCTTCATGAGGTCACTCCCGGATGAGGAAAAAGCGCGTTTCATTTCCGTCGTTAGTGAGTAGTAATCGAAGTTGTAGTCGTCCGCTCGATCCTCCATCAACTGCCAATACCACTTGCTGGCGGCTCCTACCAGTAGACTATGGAATTCGCGAAAAACTTGGCTCGGCTCTATCCGATAAAGTACTTGTAGCCGTTCAACGCGGAACAAGAAACTCTCAACGGTCATACCGCGGCTGTTTCCGTCAAACTTCAAATTCCATTTGTCCAGCCGAACTCCTTTTGGTGCCTGATATCCGGGGCTCTGGTCATATTCGGGGTGTCGTGGATAACTCGTGTCCGGGTCGTTATTTCGAGATTGTTGGTGTTGGGATGTATCCGGGCGCCGGTGATCTCGTAGCCGATGCCTCTGACTGTTAAGAGTCTCCTGCGCTAGCTGTTCGAGAGGCGGCGTCTCTTGGAAGCACAAAAAGCTGTCAGATGGGTGTGCCGGAAACCGCTGCGGTGGTGGTAATACGGGCTGCTCCACCCTCATGGATTGTGAGGCTCGCAGTTCCACTATTTGCGCCTTCAATGCTTCTATTTGCGCTTGCATGGCTACCTGCGTTTCGTTGTTCTGTTTTATCACCGATCGCATTATTTGCTCTCTTCTCTCGGCAGCTTCTAAGCCGCTTGTCGGCTTGGGCTCATATTGCGGGAGCATACTTGAGCGTCCCTTTGGCTGACCCAGGGGTAAATTTACTCCCCCTACAGCTCCTTCGGTATCGTCTAATTGATCCATGTTGTCTTCAATGGATCTACTTTCGTCTCGCTCTTCCGGTTCACGGAAGATACTAAAGTTGTCTCTATCTAGAGAGCTGGCTCTCTGTGGCGTGGTATCGGCACTGGCACTCCTTGGTGCTGGATTGCCTCGTGTCGCTGATCGTGTGATTCTTCCCGTTGAGGGTTGGAAAATCACTTTCTTCTTTGCCCCCTTCATTGAGGTCAAAGATTCTTTTAGTCGCTCAAATATATTTTTCACTTGTGCTCTTGAGCAATGACACACACTTTACACTCTGCTTATTTCTTTTCGTTCACTCGCGCGATCAGCCAAGTACTGCTGACTAAGGTTTGCGAATATAAATCAAATATTATGGGGGTGCTGTTTTGCGATTACTAAGTATCTCTTTGGTGAAGAATCTGTCCGGTATTTAAGCCCCACAAAAACAAAAATATCCCTAACTAGAGGTATTAGCAGCTTCTACACAACTGGGTTCCACTGAACTAACAGCTCTTCTTCCCTTCTAGTCAGCTTTAACGTTCACAATGGGAACTAGCTGTGCCTAGCAGAAAAGTCTGTCCGAAATCCCCCTCCCGCCAGTCGTCGGAAATCAGGTTATTTGACCGATCATTCTCGGGCTCCACAACCTGCTGCTATCTGACCGATCATTCTCGGGATCCACAGCAGTTTTCCTATTTCTCTGGACTCGAGCCTATCAAACGACCGGACTTAGCCTAGTACGTCGTGTAGCGTCGGCCAGAGAAACTAAAATACGTCCCCCGCCCAAATATGTCAAAGGATGCCGTAAAGACTCGAGCCTATCAAACGACCAGACTCTTGGCCCAGTACGTCGTGTAGCGTCGGCTTTACGTTTCCTGTCAGTTCCCCCACCCACCATTTCTGTCCTGGATCGACAAACGAACAATAGATCCGCACCGCAATGGCTAAATGCGTTACCGTAACGTCTGCGCTCCTGCTCTTTCTGGACTCGAGCCTATCAAACAACCGGGCTTCGCCTAGTATGTCGTGTAGCGTCGGCCAAAAAGCACATCTAAATTGTATTTACGTTAATTTCCAAAAATAGAAAGGTCAGTCGGCATATAGTTATATAGTATTATAAAAGAAAACCTCATATCTCCCGCTGGAAATTTTTAGTAATTTTTCTTGTGAAAGAAACAAAGGATAACTATGATTTTAAAAATATAATGGAAAGTCCTAAAGTCATACCTCTATTCTGAGACAAAGTTCTGATTGAGAGGCCTCTCAATTCTGACTGTCGCAGAAGTTGGGGACTTTTGAATTCAATCGTGTAAGAACAAAAACAAATTAATACGCGCGTGATAATCTACTTAAAAACCCTTGTCCTTAAGAAATATGAAATAATCCTTTCGTTGGGCGCCAATTCTGTTACGTGGGCATATTAGTGCCCTAGTCCTGAAAAGGACTTGGGCCGAGGGAAAGTCATCCGATGTTCAGGCACCAATTTTTGCCGGCATAAGCTCGCCGGATGGGGTGGGTTCTTGGTAAGACTTTCTCCTCTCCAACATAACGAGAATAAATATTAAGATGCCTGAAAAATAGTAATAGTCGTAAAGTCCGTCGGTCATCAGTCTACATTGCCCCACAAGCTTAGCTGTCGCTTGATCGTAACACGATCGGGCAATGTTTCGGCCACATTCCCTCCCCTTCACACATTCGTGTGCCAAATGGATCGTCGCGGGCCGCGCAATACGATCCCCTATTGTCAAGGTTGTTCGTCAAAAGTTATGTCATTATTCTTCACCTACTCCACTTATCGCGTCAGCAACCCCCGTATGAAAACTTAGCACTTCATGTTTTTAAGTTCGTTTTCACATTACAAATTTATTGAATAAAGTATTGGCTAGTGCCATTTATGAGTAATATTATGGTTAGGAATACATATGAATTTAATTTTAATTGACCAACAAAGTTGTTTAGCGGAGAGTATCGAATTTATCACCCGTTAAAGGTGCACACGTCAGCAAATTGCTGACTATTCACGACTACAAACGTCGCTCTGAGGGCTCTTGTGATTGTTCATACAAACACAAGGCTGATACTCGCCGCTGAAAAGTCAATGTTTATTATATTATAAAAAGTTAAACAAAAGTTTACTGATTAATTATAAAAATATTATAATGCCTTGAAGAGGCCTAAGTTGGAGGATTTACGTCAGATAGTTTAAATCAAAGGCACGGATATATATATATAGTGAATAAAGGAACCGTGTTCCGACAAACTTACCCCTTTACTGGTCCTGGGCGATGAGATCTCGACGCGCTGGATCCTGGGCTTTTTGAAGAAATTAGAAACATATATATATATACGTGCAAGACACTATCGTTAGAACACACATAAAAAAAATCTCGTTCCTAAACACAATCACTTATTGTATATATATATATATGTATGTATGTATGCTTATGCACGTATGTCGGTGTATCCCACGGCGGCACACGTCTGGCTTGATGAGTTGCGGGCAGCGGCGTCTCCGATGTCTTGCTCACTTCGCTTGATATTATTGCTGTTGCACTTGCATTCATAAATGCCTGAGTTCACAATTTGTTTTTCTTTTTGGTTTGCTTCACGTTTGTCTGTAATTAAGGCATTTAATTGCCTTTATTTTTCTGTCACTTTGTTATGGTTTTTGGGTAGGTTTCTTGCACTTTATTGTCTTTTTAGACCTGGCGGCATATCGCCTGTTCCAGGGCGTGCTTTTGGTCCCGGCGTCCTTGCACGGATCGCTTGTACATCTTGATCACTTTCAGGATGATGAGGAAAACAAACATAGCGATGACGATCTTCAGATTATGGTTCACGTCCTGAATGTCGTCCTTGTGATCGATTATTTTGACGGTGTTGATCACATTGGCCGTGCTATGGTCCACTTTGGAATTAGTTCCTCCCATGATGGAGTCCTTGATAATAAAAATATTTCTTCTTTAGGACGAGGGTGTAGTAGGACTTCTTTCCAGGATATGTTTGCTGACTTCAATGGACTTCCTTCAAGGATATGTTTGCTGACTTCAATGAACTTCCTTCAAGGATATGTTTGCTGTTCCTCGACGGCAAACAGGACTGTCTTCAGGATTTCTGGTCTTGGCTGTAGTCATGGGCGGCTTCGGGAATATAGTGCCCACACTATAGTGCCGTGAGATCAGAGTGAACTCTGTCTGTCTTTTCTACCTGGCTACGGTGTTTTATACCAGTGTAGAGCTTTTTCTAGCCTCCCGTGATATTTGGGTTATTTAGGTGTTCCCACCTATGATTTCCCCTATCTGTAGCGTCCACGCCCGACCGATGCACTTTGCCAGCTGCCGGTGTATGGTTACCAGTAGGTCGATCGCGGTCGTTGTTCTGACCGAAAAGATCGTCAAATTGCACATTCCTTTGCTTGTTTCGGTGAGTCAACGGGTCGATTGCCCCTCTCCCTTTGCTTTGAGATTCGCTGTTGTTTTCTACGTGCATCTTTCTCCATCAAATAAAATGAAGAAGAGGGCGTACGTAACAAAATGAAGAAAATCGATCAAATAGTTCTTGTGCAATCGTGGTCACCGCAAGCCGCTATAAAAAAATTGCCATAACTTTGTAAATTATTCATATTTTTTCAAGATCAAACGCTTGTTGTTTCGATAAAAACATGTACTATCAATAAATAATAACTTCAGTTTCATAAAATAATTGCTACACACCTAAAAAAAAAATCCAAAGTTCCCTCAATTTTTTCGCTCAAAAAGGTAAATAACCCCTTAACGATAGAATCCTCTTTCCCTTTTGTGTTGCATTGTTTTTATTTTTTCGAGCTCCAGATATTTTATAGAACCACAATCACTTTGACAACAAACGAAATGAACGCCCTTCATTTCATATAACCTTTTATGGAATATGTAAATTTTAATTGCAAAAAATGCTTTGCTCATAGTAGCGGACAACGTCGCTTCGGGTATTGCTAGTATTATATAAAGAGACAAGAACGGTAAAACTTACTTAGCATCCTTCTGGGCTGTAGGACAAAATGATTTAATCTGAAACGATATTGTTTATGCACATTGTACCGTCAGCTTGACCTAAAAATATTAAACAATAAAACATACATATTTTAAAAATGAGAAGCTATAATAATTAAGACAAGACAAAGTTTTAATACCCTTGAAAATTACTTACCTAAACATGTATTCTTGATTAATAGCACTTTTGTTTGAACTCGAAAACAACTTGTCACAGTTAGAACGCAATTGAAAAACGCGGAACAACGGCGTCTGCCT
The DNA here is from genome assembly GCA_037075205.1 of Drosophila prostipennis. Lineage (NCBI taxonomy): Eukaryota > Metazoa > Arthropoda > Insecta > Diptera > Drosophilidae > Drosophila > Drosophila prostipennis. The sequence continues at coordinate 64,656 of JBAMCJ010000923.1, forward strand.
TTGAGAAATATAAAAAGAATACTGAGCGAGAAAAAAAACATCTGCAATTTCAATCTCTCTTGTTGTTCTTTTCCCTTTGTCACGATCGCGCTTGCCTAACTTGTCTCTACCCCTGCGCAGAGAGAGAGAGATTGAGAGTGAGAAATTTGGGAGAGCGTTGTCTCTGTCGCCGTTTCGGTCGGCTCCGTCGGCGACACCATGATGGAACTATACAAGGTGGTCTCGTCAGCTCTGCTGAGAACGTTAAATATGTTTACCTCTCTGTCTCTCTTAAGCGATAGAATGAGATAGGTAGATAGAGACTGGCACAAATAACGTCCTCAAAAGAGGGCAGCTCTCGCGACGAGGGCGACACTGTCGGCCTGTTCCTCACTATTTTTAGGCGCTCATTCACTGCTTTTTCAGCACCTTAATTTCGTAAAGAGAGAGATTTTGAGAGAGGGGGTTAGTGAGAGAGTCGATTCTGCCTAGGCGCTGTCGGCGTCGCAGTCGACTCAGTGCTATTAAGCGCTCGGGCTGAATTCGGGAACTGCAGGGATATTTGTGAGTGTAATTTGCACTAGGCAGCTCATCGTTGTGTGTGTGCAGACTGTTGTTCTACAGTGTACGTGAATTCCCTATGCTCACTTAATAGGACGCTGCCGACCGGTGATATAAAGGCATCAAGAAAATCAATTTGAAATTAACCGCATTTTAAAATTATTATTTAGTTTTCAGTATTTTAGTTTTCATTAATTTTTTATCTTGATTATAATTAAATTAATAACTAGCCGCTTCGCCCGCAGAAATTAAGATTTATTTATCTTTAATCTTTACTACTTATTTAAAATTTAAAAAATTTCCAAGTTTTGGCTAGGCTTATAAGCCGAGGAATCTTTTTATCAGAACTTTGTTCCTTAATTTCCACAAAAAACAACAGTATTATAACCTACACAAAAAAAAACTTGGTAAAATTAACCAATATAATTGACATACAGTCCCCAATCACAAAAATTGACAATTCTACCAATTAAATGGTTACTTTCACAACAACACAATTAGCAAAGACACACACCCAAAGCAAAAACAAAATACACGTAACTATTTTTTATAGTTACGTAATACGTAACTATAGGTCAATTTTACCAATCAAATTTGTTGGTGTTTTTTGCAAACCACTTAAAAAATACAAAAACTGGCAAAAAGAACCATTGTGTATTTTTTTAAATATTCCTAAAGTTCCGTTAGATTATTTGAATAAGTTATCTGCTGGACAAAACAGAAACAAACAAATTCATTTTTTCGGCACACTGCTTACACTAAAAAAAAAATAAGGTAAGAATTTGATGAAATTCAGAATCAATTATACCTGATCACATTTATCACATTTACATGTTTACCTTATCGCTTGTTAAACTCTTTTTCAACTTCGAACAGTTTCTAATATTGCTGTGCTCTTAGGCAGTAGGAAATTATCCTATGCTTGGCCTTACATTCAAAAATTTGAAGGTCCTTCCCTGTATTTATGTTTAACAAAGAATACATTTTAAACTATTTAATAGCTTATCGAGCTTTTGGATTTTAAAAATAAAAAAAATTTTAAGAAAAACTTCGAGTGTAAAACCGTTACCAAAATCTAAAGCTGAACGAAGCAGCATGAATTTGTAGATAGTAAAATTTTTATAAGTACCGACTTAGAATTTAAATGGACATACTTAAATACATGCGAATTTTCTTAAAATTAGCTTAAAGAGATATGAAAAGGGAAATGATAACTTACAATTTAACGTTTAGCTAAAAGAATGGCGGAAAAGAAAAGATTATCGATGTAATGGCTTTAGAACTTAATGCAGAGTGAGACAGCAACACATTTGGAGGCCAAGACGTCACACAGGACAAAGCGGAATGAGAAACAAGTGTAGGGCGCTTGTCGTTAAAATTTTCATCTTTTAAATTTCCCACTTCAATTTAAAATTCCCGCCAGGATTTGAAGTTGCCGCCAGGAATTAAAATGGCAGAGCAAAATTCAAATAATTTCCGTCTTTACAACACTGAAAAGACGCGTTCGATAAAGATTTCTGAACAACTCTGGTCCCATTTTTATTCGATAAACAAGCCTGGGTGACTGGCGTAGTTCGATTATTCGGTCTTTCCGTTTTGAGCCTTGGCCGTGTGAAGATCGTTCTCTCCTGAACATAGTTTATTCAAACCCAGAGATCTACCGAAATCAAATCGTGGAAAATATCAGACATCCCCAGCCTTTTAAAGGGTTTTCTTTTACCAGAAGGTTCCTGTTGTTTAATAGAAGTAAGTTTTACTATTATTTCGTGGAAAAACGCCTCTTCTTATAAAATAATGCGTTCTTAGGAAAATTCTTGGAAGTCGAGTTTACTCCTTCACGTGGCCTACGGCCCAGGGAAATTTCGACCCAGACAGCATCGTGGAAAATTGAAGTCGAGTTTCTCCTTCTGATGTTTCCAGTTTTCATGGACAAGTTTCACCCAAGCATCGTGGAAAATACCTAGAAGTCGAGTTCCTCCTTCTATTGGTTCCCGTTTTTCTGGGAAAAAGCATACAGCGCCACCAACGTGATCGTCAGGATTTTCATCAGTTTCCCCCATTCAACATTTAACATCAAACTAAAATCTAATCAAGAAAGTGAACATAAAACTGTGAAAATTTCAACCAGCGTTGCCACCTAGCGTCCACGCTGAAAATTTTTGTGAATTCTAATCCAAACCATTCTGTACAAATTCATGCACGTCTGTGCCAACATAGTGTTGTCTCACCTACATACATACAACACAGTGCAGCCCTCTGCTAAAAGTGCGCAAGTGGGCAGGCCCAAGCCTGCAACACACACTTTGTGATCCAGTCTAGTTTTACCAACACAATTCAACTCAGTTCAACTTCTTATCAACTAAATTCATATCCTTAGTTTAAATTAATTAAAATATAAATATTTAATAAGCAGTCAACGTAAATTAATCAAATCCTAGTGTAATCAAATAATTTGATATGCAGTAAGCAAATCTCGTCATGAGAGCAAGTGTTTAAGCCCCTGGAAGTGTATTCCCAAATTTAAATTTACCTACAGTCAATTGAAATGCAGTTTCAAAGCGCTTTCAACGTTGGATATTTTGGGTAAGTGATCGGCTCCGGTCGTAATGCTACATATTTTGATTGACTGTGTACAATAATATTCCAATGATTTTGATACTATAAAACGAATTCCCCCATGACTCAAATACTTGCTTAGTGAAATATATTACATTTAATATTTTTTGAAATTAATTTTTAATTTAAATAAAATTATCTTGTTTTGATTTAAATATACTCATTCAATATGAGCTTAGCATAAACTGTATATGATACTCAGCTTTGTAACTTTAATGATCTCCTTTGTTATTATTAATTTTCTTTCATTAAACATAATATAAACATGAATTGCTAAAATTTTTTTTACTGGAAGCTTGCATCGATAAAGATGATTAGGAGTTAAGCGTGTGTCTAAGGGATCACCAACCTGTGTCAGGTTATGCGGCTGTGGTGATCATGGTAGGGTGGGCAATGTCAGCGGCAAATAACATCCTCGCTGCTGACACCGACACACACACATCAGCTGCTGCCATTCCATCTAGGCAGCACCCTTCCTTTTCAGGTATTCCCTTCCTCTTTACCCCAATCTTAGTTCTGTCCCCCTACAAATAATCTTAAAGTCAGTTCGCACGCGAATTTAAATAGGATTTTGTATTGTAATATGCGAGCAAGTAGCACTGTGGATAAAATTGGAAACTCACTCCCTTTACCGACGAAACAAGAGCCGGAACCAGCGCGTGCCTTCACTTAAAGCTACACCCACCATCTGTCGTTGCTGCTAGAATCATTCGTGATATGCTACACAAGAGAGAACTCTCTAGTCGGGTGCCCCGACTATCAGGTATCAGGTAAAGGGAGTGCGAGGGAGATGGAGATAGAAAACTTTGATCACGCATAACTTTTTAACGCATGTTCCGATTTGAAAAATTTCTTCTACATTTCGATAGGTATTGATAAACACAATACAACTGCATTTTTACTTTTCCGAAATATTACAATTTTTAAAATCGTATATAAGCGATTGTGGGCGTTAGAGGGGGCGTGGCACCTTCTTGAAACAAACTTGCGCTGCGTAGGAACTCCAAAAATCTTCATGCCAAATACCAATCCTCTAGCATTTATAGTTTCCGAGATCTCAGCGTTCATACGGACTGACAGACGGACATGGGTATATCGACTCGCTTAGTGACCCTGATCAAGAATATATATACTTTATAGGGTCGGAAATGCTTCCTTCTAGCTGTTACCCTTTTACTCTACGAGTAACGGGTACAAAAATGTGGGGACTTGACAAAGGAGACTGAATTTAAAAAGAGGTTAAATGCAGTTACTTGCGGCTATGCCATAAGATTATGAACAGAACATTTTTAAACCGCTTTGACCACATTTATAGCAGATTATTGCTCGGCTTAGATGCCTGGCATACAGTACATAAACTGTCTGCCTAAAGTCGTCGCAACTAGAACTTGAACCAGTTGGACTAAGGATTGCATATGAGGATCTGAAGACTAGAGCGACAGCCTCCGTTGAATGCAGAATGAGTAAAACTTGATTGTGAGTCAGAATTGTTACTAATTTTATTGAATAAACTTAACGGTATTTATATGTAAAAAGTGCTTAGAGAAAGTGCTTAAAAGAATAGGTAAAAAGCAAAGTGTTGGTTATTACATATGTATTATTGGTAAATCCGCCAATGGGAGCAAACCCAGTTACAATTCAGCAGAATAAACTTGTACCAATAAGTGGGTCATTGATAATGTTGCTGACGGCTTGACCCGATATATGATACTTCAGTGCGCTGACTTATAACTATTGCTGCGACTGAACATTCTCCCAGCCGTTGAACAAGTGTTCAACCATCGCTAATGCTGAACGCAAAACTGCGTGGGGTAGGTTCAGGTGATGGCTGCTCGTCGTTCTCTTGGTTGTTGCAGGTCCGTTGTAGTGGCTTCCAGTTGACTAATCGCCTTCGGAGACTATATGCTATGATTAATATTATTGATATTGCTAACGCGGCATACGTGGCTACTTGATGATGGTGCACGGTGGTAAAATGATTTGACCATGCTGTATCCTTTAGCTTAGTCAGCCTTTGTTGTAGATGATCCAGTTCGTAAATTGCCTTTCTTGCAGTGCCGAGTCGTTCATAGAATATCCTGGGCTGATTGGCGAACTGAGTTACATTTGTTGGCTGTCCCACTGCGAGCGGAAGAATAAGTAGCATTGCTAGTAACGTTGGTAGAACTGGAATTTTTTACTTTCTTCCTTTTTGGGACCTCTTCTGAAACCATTGCTCCTTCGATGGAACTGTTAGACCGCCACGCAAGCCCCGTGATTGGTCGCTGAAATACGCCAGACGCAGTTTTTACGTCTACTACACGTACGTAATTATCTTTGTCAGGATATGTCTTTACTACTTGTTCCATAGGCAAGCTCGTCTCCGGCAGGTTATCTTCTTTTATTAATACAAGTAGCCCTTCCTTGTCGTTATGCGACATGGTATTCCATTTGCTGCTTTTCCATGCCTTAGGCATAGTACCTTGGTCCAGTGTTGCCCCCAGGTCTGAAGAAGGTTCAGAAGGTAGCAGTTCCCTGTCGCCTTGCACTAGCGGGAGATTTTTCGATGACTTAATGACTTGTCTTCTGGATTTGGAATTGTTCCTGTTACAGTCCATCCGAACATGGTATTCTGAAGGATGGGTCCTCCCGCCTATGTTTGCTGCTGATTTGGCAGTAATAAGGAATAATAGTGCTCTGCGCCGATAAGCATATCAATTTTTCCTGGCATATTAAAATCTGGGTCTGCCAGACATATGTCGGTTGGAATATCAAATCTGGAAGACCTCATTTCGTGGGCTGGATGATCAGCCATAATCTGGGGAAGCACAAACGCTTCTATTTCTTCCGTGAAATCATTGTACAGGGACTTTACTCGTATTTTGACTTGGGAACGGCACATTTTTGTACCGCCGCCAACACTTCCAAAACGGACTGAAAGTCTTGTGTCCTTTTAACGAAATCCTTGATGCCATTTGTTCAGAAATCAAATTCACCTGAGATCCTGAATCGAGTAGTGCTCTGAGTGGCAGTAGAAACGAAATCCGCAAGGGAGGTGAACTCTCTTCCGGATTTGGTTTCTACTGCCACTTTTGCTGTGGCTAATAAAATGTTGTGGTCAGTAATTGCTGCGCCTACAACAAGGTCTGGCGGATCTGTCTGATCTCCCAAATCTGATTCCAAATGCAACATCGTATTGTGTTTTTTATCGCATTTAAAACATGTCCGACTTTGACAGTCTTTCGACTTGTGGTATGTGCTAAAGCAATTTATACACATTTGCTGGATTTGTACCCAATTTAATCTCTCAGATACAGCCTTAGATCGGAACTCATCGCATCTGACTAAAGGGTGATTTCCTCTTTTACAGAATTTACATGAAGCTATTATTTCGCTTGTTGTCGACGAACAAGTTGAGTTTTTTGTGTGTGTTTAGGACTCGGATGCGCTGGTCCAGAAAGTTGAGCAGTAATGTACAACTATTTTAATGACCTTAGATCGTCACTTACTGTGTTTTGATGCAGGAAGCGATTGAGAATCGTGTCTGCCACATGTCGGGGATTGTTGTAGGAATCAACTTATATACCCCAGGCGCTGAGGTAATTTTCTTCCTTAAGATTGATGTGTCTTATCAATCTTTCAGCCTCTCCAGTTACGGTGGTTTTTAGGTACCATATGTTTCGTACCGTCGGCATGATAGTATCATTGAGTAGATCCCCATCGAATTTGGGGATGCTGACTCTGGGCAAATGCATATCTTCGTTGCTGGAAGAGTTTGATTTTGCCCCTAAGATAATTTGAATTTCCTTTTCAAGTTTTAGGATGGATTTCATGTCAAATCCTCTCGTGCTTGGATCATCATATTCTTCATGTACGGAGAAATGGATCTCTTGAATTTGTGCCCATAGTGATTTTATCAAATCACTTGTTATGGTCTTTCCCGTCTCTGAATACTCTCTCAGAGCGCGCTTAATAGAATCAGACATTTCCCTTTGTCGGCGACATGCTGCTATAAGTTTCTGGGACTCTATAAAGGACTGCTGAGTGCTTGCAGGTTCTGGATTTACCTCGGCTTGGCTTGTTGATTGTTCCATGCCGTCCCGTATGATAGCTTGATATTTGATGTATGACTCATGACAGTCGTTGTAGAACTTCATGTATTCCGTAGTTCTATATTTTTGAGGAATCTTGAGATCATTCCTTGTAAATCGATTCCAAGCGTCATCGAGTGCGTCTAATCTGGTCTGATAATAATTTGGAACTGATTTTACTCATATTTAATATTTAACAAGAAAGGAAGCTAGCTTCGGCCAGCCGAAGCTTATATACCCTTGCAGATAATTCATATTAATCACTAATTTTCCGATCGTTCCTATGGCAGCTATATGATATAGTAGTTCGATATTGGTAAAATTAAAATCGAAATTCGAAAACATTTAAAAAATGTCATATCCCAGAGTAGAAGAGAATACTAAAAAAGTCAACGAAGCAATAATTTATTTCCTATTATATTCCCATTAATTTTCCGATCGTTCCTATGGCAGCTATATGATATAGTCGTCCGATTTTGAAAAAATTTTATTCGAAATTCAGAATTAGATAAAAAATGTCATTTCCAAAAGTAGGAGGTTCTAGGTTCAAAAACACCCAAGATATAATTTTTTTACATTTTTTTTCCCGATTGTTCCTATGGGAGCTATATGATATAGTTGTCCGATCCGGTTCGTTCCGACTTATATACTACCTGCAACAGAAAGAAAACTTTTGGGAAAGTTTTAGCCCGATAGCTTTAAAACTGAGAGACTAGTTTGCGTAGAAACAGACGGACAGACGGACGGACAGACGGACAGACGGACATGGCTAGATCGACTCGTCTAGTGATGCTGATCAAGAATATATATACTTTATGGGGTCGGAAACGTCTCCTTCACTGCGTTGCAAACTTCTGACTGAAATCATAATACCCTCTGCAAGGGTATAAAAATCTGACGTTTCTAAAGACAAAGTAAAAAGTTTGTGCAATGGTCTACACAAAGTCTCAGCGAAATACTTGAACATACATCCAGGCACTCCGTCAGGACCCGGAGAGTAGACTGGTTTGACCCTTTGCAAATCTAAAACAAGTGAACTTTCACTTATAACAGGACAAAAAATAAAGTTTGATTTAGGCATGTCATATAGACACAAAAAAAAAACTTGGTAAAATCAACTGTTATAATTGTCAAACAGTCCCCAACCACAAAACAATTGTAAATTCTACTAAGTAAATAGTTACTTTCACAACAAGAAATACACACAATCATCAAAGACACACACCTATATTATTGACTAAATTGACAATTTTTTGTGGTTGGGGACTGTTTTACAATTTTTTTATGTGTGTGGGTAAGACTGATCTGACGTACTTGATGTTAAATTGATGGTTTGGAAAAACTGTGCAAAAAGATCGGCTATCAGTGTTTGCGGCAGAATTTTCAAATTTAAATGTTGAAGAATTACGCTTTGTGTTAACAAAATTATAAAACTGTTTTGGATCCAGTGTAAACTGTGTCTTGCAACGAGCTAAATAGTTTTTGTAACACTGAGCGTTAAGCACGGTAAAATCCGACCGAGCACTTAAGTATCGGGAAAAGGCAGCTTGTGATCCGGAAGCTTTAAACTTTTTGTAGAGTCTAGACTTCACATTTTTAATCAATAGTATGTGGCCATAGCGGCCAAACGGCTCGTTTAAATTGCGCGCGGTGTTTACTGAAGGTTCCTTAGAACAGATTAGTACGGATTAGACCAATCCGAGCAAGCGATAAGGCTATTGATAACTGCAAAGTTTGCTCTACGAAAGCATGGGATACGTTTAGCTGACTTTTCAGATATTTCATTATACCCGTTACTCGTAGAGTAAAAGGGTATATTGTATTCGTGCAAAAGTATGTAACAGCTAGAAGGAAGCGTTTCCGACCCTATAAAGTATATATATTCTTGATCAGGATCACTAGTCGAGTCGATCTAGACATGTATGTCTGTCCGTCTGTCTGTCTGTATGAACGCTGAGATTTCGGAAACTATAAAAGCTAGAAGATTGGCAGCGCAAGTTTATTTCAAAAAGGTGCCACGCTCCCTCTTACGCCCACAATCGCTTATATACGATTTTAAAAATTTAATTATTTCGGAAAAGTAAAAATGTAGTTTTGTTGTGTTTATCAATGCCTATCGAAATGTAGAAGACATTTTTTAAATCCGACCATTCGTTAAAAAGTTATGCCTAATCAAAGTTTTATATCTCCATTTCCCTCGCCCTCCCTTTACCTGAGTAACGGATACCTGATAGTCGGGGCACCCGACTATAGCGTTCTCTTTTGTTTTTTAATTTTGTACCCGTGTCAATAGTCAGCTCCAGCGTTGGGTGATATGGGTCTTCTGGTAACGTAATTGCAGAGGTTCTAACTATGCAGACACAATCTGGACTTGAAACAAAGCATAGATCCAGTAATCGTCCTAACAAATTTTGAACATGGTTTACTTTAGCCAAAGAAATATCAAGCAAACCATCATGCTGCGTTGAAGGTAACATATATATTATATAATATATTCGATTTCAACGGTGGACCATGTCGCCCCAGGTATATTAATGTCACCTAAAACTATTAACTGATCCCTATCTGATAGTTTACTTGAAATAAACTGGATTATTAATACCCGGAAGGGATAGCTTTATGCACAGAAATTCAATGTCCATTACTTCGTCGGACGTTATTTCTTCAGACGTTAATTCTGAGTCAAATGCAATTAAAACTCCACCTCCACGTCGGGAGGGACGATCAAGCCTGTACGTTGTGAACTTACTTGGAAAGACTTCGGAACTAAGAATTTCCGGTTTTAACCAAGTTTCTGTGAACACAATGGCATGGGAAGACAAGGAAAAACAATCAGAGTACAATTTGGTCAACTTACTTTGTAAACCTCTTGTATTCTGATAGGAAAGCGTTCTGAAAGGAAAGAATCTAGTTTTTTGAGACAGATAAAGATGAAGACGTGGATGGCTCTTTAAAGGGATTTCCAACTTCGTTTGAACGAATTTTCTTTTTTCTAGCTTCGTACTATTTAACAAAAATGCCTGATGTGCTCAGGCACATCGTTGTAAAATGAGCACAGGGAAACCCAATCTTAAATGATGATACTTCCCTAGCATATGGAAAATAAAATTGTTCAATCTTTAGATCATCAATCTGAACTTTGTTACGGATATATACCGTAATGTCCAGAGATGAGAGGTCAGTATTCATCCGAGTAACACAGGTACACAGGTGACTGTTTTAGGTACCACGCATGTGACAGGTTTTGGTACTACAGCATTTATGGCTGCACTAACAGTTCCAGTCGGTACTCCAGACGTGAAGTCAACATGCGGCATTGGAATCATTTCTGTATTTTTTTCAACAGAATTTTCGGGTGTCTCATTCAAAATCTCACGTCCTTTACATTCGGAAACCAAATCTTTTTTAGCTTTCGACCTCAGTACCATTTGTGCGGCAGCTGAGATCGACTGCTGTGCTGCAGACCCCGGATCGCCAGAGAGAGTTTCACTAGCGACTACCGTGGGTTGTCTATCGACCGCGAAAAAAGCTACGAGAGTAAGAGATCGGGAGAGAGTGAGCGGGAGTGAGTAAGCGGGGGAGAGTCATTTTCAGCTGTGCCAACAACAACGTTTTATGCGAGAGTGCGGGAGAGCGGGTAACTACCGTATAGATTCTTACCGCTCCAACAGCGTTTGGTAGAAAAGGAAAATGCAATTAGATAAAACAATAACAATAAACACTGCTATATAAATATATGTAAGAAAATTTGAATTAAACCCCGATGGTTTATGGACAAAAAGAACAAAAATTCGGAGCGCAAGACAAAAACACGACCGTTCACTGAAAGAGCGATGAAAATGATGGATCCAATTATATTAGTTTAGAAGACAGGCAGACGGGGGGGAAGAAGTCTTTAGTGAAATTGTTTAAACATCTCCATTTGTTTAAACAATATGAGGCACGTGTAAGAAAGAGCAAGAGAATCATTTGAATCATTTCGCGGCGAGGTCAGTGGTGCCAAGATCGCTCAGCCAACAGAGGGAAGAAGGGACCGATGGAGTTGCAGCGGCATTTAGGAGGGGCAGCAAGATCCCCCCTTCGCCGGCAAATTCGTCAACCAAAGATGAAGAGCTGATCGCAGACGCGGAGGAGGTTAAGGAAGCCCCTAAGAAGACGCGCGACCCTGCAAGCCCTGCAAACTCGCAGAGGACAATGCCAGCCAAAAGGAGCAAGGCCTCCCATGAGGCAACCTGCCTGGAGGATCTCCTGGAGCTAGGGAAGCTTCTGCAGGAGATGTCCACCAAAATGATGGACAAGTCGGCGCGCCACATAACTGTCGCCACGAGGGAGACGTTCGTGCGCATGAAGGCGCTTCACACGAGCATCCTGGAGGCGAACAGAGAGGGGGGCATGGACGTCAGCACCAGGGTGGATAAACAGGACGCTGCAATCGTGTGCTCGAAATGCAGTCAAAGCTTGAGGAGGAGGATAAGCCAGCCGACTACGGCTGGTGGACCTGCATCTCAACGGGCCCCACCACCAGCAATGCGCCCAATGCAGCAGAAAGGCACCAACGCTCCCAGGAGCACCCGAAGGAACCACGCTGACGCCAGGAAGACCACGGGTCCCGAAGTTCCGGTCGCCGGGTGGGAGGTGGTCAAAAAAAGCAGAGGGTTACGCGACGCAGTAGACCAGATGCGGTCATTGTCCATGCGAGTGGGAAATTCTACAGCGAGGTGCTAGCCATGGTGACTCGTAGAGACGACAAACAGTTGTCGGACCTGGGAAGCTGTGTAGCCAAGGTACGCCGCACCATCAACGGCAACTGCTCGAGGTGGCCAAAGATAGCGCAGAAAGCGCAGTGGCCATGAAGGAGAGCATTGCGATGGTCCTAGGCGACGCAGCGTCAGTGCGAGCCATGTCGGATGAGACGAAACTGCTCGTGCTGGAGATACGAGATATCGAATTAATTTGATTTTTCTAAATATTTATGTCAATCCGTTCTGCGTGAAATTTGCTATGGATCCAATTATATTAGTTTAGATATTATAATGATTATTTTTTTAATTATTATCAAATTGATAATATTAAAAAAAATTAAATATTCAAGTCAAATGATTCTCTTGCTCTTTCTTACACGTGCCTCATATTGTTTAAACAAATGGAAATGTTCAAACTATTTCATTCACGTCTTACCCTCCCACATGTCTTCCTGTCTTCCACAACAGATTTAAGACATTTTGTAACCGATTTTTGTAATTTAAAATTCAAAAAACCAAATATTAAAGTCAAATGATTCTCTTGCTCTTTCTTACACGAGCTTCATATTGTTTAAACAAATGTTTAAACATTTTCATTCACGGCTTCTCCTCCCACCTGTCTTCCTGTCTTCCAAACTAATATAATTGTATCTTTTGGCATAGCCGCAAATAACTGCATCTAACCTTTTTTTAAATTCAGTCTCCTTCGCCAAGTACCCACATTTTTTCTTATTCCGTTTTGTCCTGTGTGACGTCTTTGCCTCCAAATGTGTTGCTGTCTCACACTGCATTAAGTTCTTAAGTTCAAATTAAGCGGTTAAAGAAGCCATTATATCGATAATCTTTTCTTTTCCGCCATTCTTTTAGTTATACGTTAAATTTCAAATTATCGCTGGAGCTTTTTTAAATCCCTTTAAGCTGATTTTAAGAAAATTCGTATGTATTTGTAAATTCTGAGTCGGTACTTAAAAAAATTGTACAATCTACAAAATCGTGCTGCTCCGTTCAGCTTTAGATTTTGGTAACGGTTTTACACTCGAAGTTTTCCTTAAAATTGTTTTTATTTTTTAAATCCAAAAACTCGATAAGCTATTAAATAGTTTTAAAATGTATTATTTGTTAAACAAAAATTCAGGACTATTAAAATGTGTAAAAGGTACAACAATGTAACACGGCCAAAATCAAAAGTTTTTGATTTGAAGGACCGATGAAATAAGATGCAGCCTAAAGTTATATATATTTATATTTTTGAATAGAAGGCCAAGCATAGCATCATTTCTTCGATTTTTATAAAATTCAATAATTAATCTGCGTAAGAGCACAGCAATATTAGAAACTGGTCGAAGTTGAAAAAGAGTTTAACCAGCGATAAGGTGAACATGTAAATGTGATCAGGTATAATTGATTCTGAATTTCATCAAATTCTTACCTTATTAATTTGTTTTGTCTAAGCATGACAAAATAATAAGCGTGTTCTGTTTCAACATTCAACATTTCAACAGGTATTAGAGCAACAGCCAATGGTGCAGAACGATGACCCTGTCTCGCTTAAGGGGTTTTTACAAACATGTCGTTCTTGTAATAAATCATTTGAAAAGGTTGGCGTTAACCTTTTCGATCAAAGTCATGTCATAGTTTACATGGTAAGAAACTATCTGCGGAGCAGCGGTTGGACTGGGAAAAATCCCTGGCTACTTCGCAGGAGTTACCAACATTCGAAGAATTATCCGCTTATCTCGATGGACAATACAGGACTATGCTTACATACGCCAGTGGCGAGAGGACAATATTGTCTAACAAGGATCGAAAGGGAGCATCGTGATCATCTGAGAAGCGCCGAGATGTGAAATCTTCCTTTGTCGCCCGATCGAAGCAGAAATCTGCCATATGTTGCAAGAACGCTCATTCTGTCCAAGATTGCAAGGTTTTCGAAAGCATGCATCTAACAGCACAGAGGGAAGCTGTTATGAAGCAACGTTTGAGCTTCAACTGTTTGGGGAATAACCATAACTCACGAAGATGCAGACTTAAAAACAATTGTTCGATATGCGCATATTGGCATCACACGCTCATACATTTGGATCGGGTTCGGCTAACTAAAGAGCCAAATGAGCAGGTTCAACAAGTTACTTCCAACGCAATTAGCGGGACTTCGAGTACAACTGGGACTAGTTATGAAGTGCTATTGCCAACAGCGTTAGTTCTGATCCAGTCCGCAGAAGGGTTTACACTACAGTTCCGAGCATTACTAGACCAAGGATCGCATGCTTCGTTTGTATCGGAAAACGTAGTTTAGAAATTGGGACTAATTCGTCAATAGGCATACATTAAGGTTAATGGACTGGCCAACGCCCGAGTTACAGAAGCGTCTTCTTCCGTTCTTTTATGTTTTGGATTAAGGTTTGAGCCACATGCAAAGTATAGTGTGACTGCGTATGTGTTACCAAAAGTGAGTAAGGTGAGTAAGTAAAATGGTCTCAATTTGAACAGCTTTGCCTGGCTGATCCTAATTATTTTGTTCCACAAGGTGTGGACATATTGTTGGGGAGTGATATCTATGATGAATTGATGCTAAGTGAAATACATCGTGGCCCGGATGGCTGGCCTAATGCTCAAAGTACACGACTTGGATTTATTATTAGGTTGTCAAAAAAGTCCTGCGGTATTTTTATTATATTATTTTTTTCTTTTTTTAAATCGAGCTTTTAAGTGACTCAAAGCTTCTTCCAATGGTTTATAACGGCTGGATGACTTAAGCCAAGCTCTTGACCGATGCTACGGCTACTACTATGCCGGTTTTATCGCAATTTTCTACGACAGGCCTTCCTTCTTTGACCACCTTTCCACCAGAACGAAAACGTTGAAACCATCGTTGTGCACAAATTTTATTGGCGGCTTTTTGCCTTTATCGTAGTAGTACTGTAAAATATGCCGTATTTTCTCTTTATTTTGCTCCATGATTGCGACGCCATAACTCACGAACGACTTACAAGAAGACAAAAAGACAATCAATCAAACACGTGTTGGCGCGTGAAATGAGCTTTCCAAAAAGGTATAGCATGAACCGATGCGACGAATAAAACTAGAACTACGCGCTTGCAGCGACAGCTAGCAAAAATACCCCAAGTCTTTTTTGACAACCTAATATATAAATATACATTTTCAAAAAATTTCAAATATAATTTTATTCTTTTGGTTGCGATTCTGGGCGTTTCTTCCAAAGTAACGGGGATTGTTTACATCCATACTGCTGAACTTAACGACCGCAAGCAAACAAATTATTGAGCGGATTCCCTAAACTATTGAATTTTGGTCAGTTGTTCATCAGCTGTTCCATACAAAATCAAGTTGCAGAAATTTTAGCAATTCAACAACCTCGAGGCTGTTTGAAAATTTTGTTGAATCGTTGAAAACCAGAGTTGTCACAGCTTTTGTCAAAAGTCATGGCAACTCTGCCACATTTTAGTATCACCAGTACGCCATATTTACTTTAAAATCAAGTTAGACAGCTTATTTATAGTTATTCTCACCTTGCTAACAATTTTAAACCGTAACTAACTATAAAAAATCAAATTTTATGTGTTTAAAGTTCCATGACACTTTTCAACAAATAACAGCTGTTTGAAAATTCAACAGGAACCATTTAGGATCGTTCCCTTAATTGCTGAAATTTCCTGTTGAATTTTCAACAATTCAGCAATTCAACAGTTTAGGGAATCCCCTCAATATATTTCTCCAAACTCAATAAAATATTAATTTCTGCATAACCATTTTCCAATTTTCACGGTCCCATTTTAATAGTTAAAAATATGTCGTTATTTGACATATATTGGCTTTAAAACTTAAAAGACCCTAAATAGTAGCCAGCCAGTAAATTTTACGTTTTTATACTTATGTGACTGGATTGAAAGAGCGAAACTGCTTACTAAGGCTATGTCTAGGTTTAGTGGAGCCCTTCAGCTCACCGATATAGACGACTTTATTACGCCCTCGCAGGTTCAATGCAGCATATGTGTAAATGCAATATATCCATTCAAATTTTATTCAATTCTCCCTAGATATGTGTTAAACCCATGCCAACCGTGCACATAGATAAGGCGACGTCAAGAACTGGGGCCAAAATCACCATAAAGGAAGACAACTGCCTTGAGGAATATGAGGTGGGTAGCTCTTAAGCACTCAGGAATATTCTTTGATAATCTGAAATCAAAAACTTCAGAAAGTGGAAATCACTCTTCAAGACTGCCTGGCCTGTTCAGGGTGCATCACTTCCGCTGAAGGCGTTTTGATCACTCAGCAGAGCCAGGAGGAGCTGCTTAAGGTCCTTGGTGAGAACTCCAAGAAAAAGGCAATTGGGGACTGTGATGATGTGCTTACCATTGTGTTCACTGTGGCCACCCAACCTTTGCTGAGCTTAGCCCATCGCTATCAAATAGGTGCTGCGCGCCATTTAACCGGGTACTTTCGAAGTTTGGGAGCCGACTATGTTTTGTACACCAAAGTGACCGACGATCTAGAGCTGCTCGAATGCTGACAAGAATTTATGGAACGGTACCGCGAAGATGAGGAGTTGACCATGCTAAGCTCATCTTGCCCGGGCTGGGTTTGCTACGCAGAGAAAACTCATGGGAACATGGGAACTGCCTTATCTACAACCCGCTCGCCGCAGCAAATAATGGGAGTACTAGTAAAGCAGCTCTTAGCTGAGAAGCTAAGTATTCCTGGATCGCGCATTTACCATGTGACAGTGATGCCCTGCTATGACAAAAATCTTGAAACCTCCCGTGAGGACTTCTTTAACAAAGCGAACAACTCACGAGACGTGGACTTTGTAATCACATCAGGTAGAACGACGCAATCATAACATTGGGCATTAGATTGATATAACTTTTCTTCAGTTGAGGTGGAACAGATGTTGACCGAGGACCAGAGGACATTGCCGCAATACAACCCGGATGATCTGGACTGGCCATGGTCTGAAGTAAGGCCAGAATCCATGGTGTGAGCCCACGAGGCGACGCTATCTGGTGGTTACGCTGAACACATATTTAAGTACGCCGCTCGAGAGCTTTTCAACGAGGTCACACTTAAAGAATTGGAATTCAAACAACTCAGAAATCGTGACTTTCGGGAAATTATTCTCGAAAAGAATGGCAAGGCTGTCTTGAAATTTGCTATTGCCAACGGCTTCCGGAACATACAAAACCTGGTGCAAAAACTTAAGCGAGGAAAAGGGGGAAACTATCACTTTGTAGAGGTGATGGCTTGTCCTTCAGGATGTATAAACGGAGGTGCACAGGTACGCCCTATCACCGGGCAGCATGTTCATGAGCTTACCCAGCAACTTGAGAAAATTTACGAGAAGCTTCCACGCTCCCAGCCCGAAAACCCTTTAAAACACATATATCGCGACTTTCTAGAAGGCTTTCAAACGGATAAATTGAATGAGCTTCTTCACACTTGTTACCAAGCTGTGGTGACTCAGCTCAGTACATCGCTAAATATAAAATGGTGATAGTAGTTACCGGTTTGCGAAATGTTTGTCTTTTTTATATTTAAAGGTATTTTAATAGTTATAATTTTAATCAGAAGTTTGCAATTTTTTTGGACTAACTAACAATTAAAATTTTTTGAATTGCTTCTGAATTTGAATCAGTTTACTCTAGATTTTACTCTAGGCCTGTAAGGCCTCTTTACACCTCAGTAGGAATTTTTCAAATGGAATTTCTTATGTTTCAAGCGCGTTAAGGGTTTATATACCTTTTTGAGCGAAAAAATTGAGGAAACTTTGGATTTTTTTCAGGTGTGTAGCAATTATTTTATGAAACTGAAGCTATTATTTATTGATAGTACATGTTTTTATCGAAACAACAAGCGCCTTTTTTTTAAGTAAACGTTAAATTTTAAAATATTGGTAGACTTACAGAAATCCCATTAAGCTGAATTTTACAGTCAAAATTTGCCTTAAAATTCTTTTGTTTTTTAAAATGCAAGAGCACGATCAGCAAACTATTTATTAATTTTCAAATGTTGAGTTATCGACAAACTTTGGATTTGTAAAAAACAAAAACAAACAATGATTCGCTCTGCTATGTAGACACACACGCACTAAATATATATATCCAAAAAAAGAGTGTTTTACACACAAAGCCTTTAGATACATATATGCGTTTTTTTTGTATTCCTTTGGTATTTTATTATCTTACATCTACTGAAAAATATACAGCCTGGCTGTCTCGACGAGTTGTCGGCTGCTTATAAGGACAGCCGCTGTCTTGTCTTGACTCCACCTTCCTTACCGCTGTGTAGGCCATGTCCTCCACCTCGGCTGTCGTCTTAGCCACAATCGGCAATGGCGACGTCGTCCGCGAATCTAGTCACATGGACGTTGGCAGGCATGGGACGCCTCAGCACGCCGTCGTACCATATGTCCCACAGCAAGGGGCCCAAGACCGGTCCTTGTGGCACCCCAGCAGTAACATTATACTCTTTTGGGCCGTCGCTCGTATCGAACAGCAGCACCCTTTCGACAAGGTAGCTTTCGACTGTCTTGATGAGGTACTCCGTCCGTTGCCGGATCCCTGTTCTGTTCGCAGTGTTGAAGGCATTCTTGATGTCGAGCGTGACTAGTAGACAGTATTTCTTCGTACCGCCTTTCCAACGCTTCCCGCGTATGACTTCCGCTGCTATCCCGGTGACCGTTCGGATCGCCAAGTATGGATGAATCCAAATGATCAGTTTAATCAAATGATTGTTTGGCGATATGATTCAAATAACCCCATAAAATATTAGCGGTTAAAGACGGTGACCTATGGTACATCATCAGCTCCGTTCCTGGCCACTAAATGCTTGGAACATTTGGCCAACACAAACAAACTGGGAGCAGCTGCATTGAAGAACGATTTTTTTGTGGACGATTGCCTAACCGGAGCAGACACTATCCGGACGCAGCAAAGATCTTCGATCCTCTTGGTCTATTCTTACCAGTAATAATAAGGGCAAACATATTTCTGCAAAACCTAGCAATTCAGCAGCTGGATTGGGTCACGAAAATATCAGGTTCCCTAAAGGAAAAGTGAGAGGCCTTCAGACAGGCAACATTTAATCAAAATGAAAACCCCACGACACATATATGATGGAAAAGTTCCCTAAAAACAGGAGCTACACATATTCGTGGATGCTTCTGAAAGGGCATTTGGTGCGGCTGTTTACATAAGTGCAACTTACGAGTATAAAATCAAACAAACAACAGAGTCCATTAAAACGTGTTACTGGACGGATTCAACAATAGTGCTTTGTTGGATCAATGCAAAGGCATCGAATTTCCAAATATTCATTGCAAATAGATTGTCCAAAATATAAAACACATCCAGTTCAAGCCAATGGAGACATGTGTCATCAAATCTCAACGCAGCAGATGTTTTATCAAGAGGAATCCCCGCATCTCAATTAGGTGCACACAATTTGTGGTTGTACGGACCACTCTTTCTTCACGGACCTGAAGATAAATGGCCATCCCTCTTTAAGGCCCCTAAAGACAACAGCATCTCATTGGATAGAAAAAAAATCGTCACTCTGGCAACAAGTTCGGAAGGAGATGAAATATAACGTATCAACCACGTAAATTCCTTTAATCGGTTGCAACGCGTCTGTTATCGGAAAAAGAAGAAAGGATACAGTGCTGCTAGAATTGGACGAATTGGAACAAGTCAGGAAGATAACAGTACGATACGTACAACAAGCTGACTACGCAGATGAGCTGAAACATTTACATAGACATCCTGAACAACCTTTACCCAGCAGCAGGTGGCCAGTCTTCATTTACACTTAGACGACAACTCTATTATTAGAGTAGGAACCGGAGGATGCAATACTTTTAGCAAAACTACTTGCAGAAAATATGCATTGTGGTCAAAATACCTTGAAGGGTATTGCTCGACAACAATATCATATTGTCAAAATTACCTCAATGGTTAGAAATGCAATCTTAAAATGCATTCCATGTACGAAATATCGTCCGAAACTTCTGTCTCTAATGATGGGAAAACTACCTGAGCATAGACAATTCCTAAACGCTGGAGTGGATTATTGTGGACATTTTTGTATTCATCACAAGGTCCGAGGCAAGCGACCTGACAAAGAATACATAGCCGTATTTGTATTTTTTGCGACGAAGGCGGTATATATAGAAGTCGTTGGAGACTAAACAACTGCAGCGTTTCTTGGAGCCCTATACAGGTTCTTATGCCGTCGCGGAAAGTGACGGTATGCAACACTAAGGGAATTAAATTTAAATTCCATCCGCCAAGATCACCTTACATTGGTGGATTATGGGAAGCAGCAGTAAAGTCAGCAACGACATTATTGTTAAAAAATGTGTTCACTGCTGATCTTACTTTTGAACAGTTAGCACAGTTATAACAAATGTCGAAGCTGTACTAAATTCCCGACCACTGACTGCCAATTCAGATGATCCAAATGACGGTCTTTACACCTGGTCATTTACTGATTGGAGAGCCAGTTGTAGCACAACCAGATCGAGCCGCTAAATATAAAATCCCTACCTGCACAGTGGGAAATGGTTCAGCGAGGGCATGATGGTAATTGTCAATGAAGACAATGTTCCTATGCTTCAATGGCCGATTGGACGGATTGTGAAGGTCAATGCAGGTCAAGATGATTATATGAGTCAAAATCTCCCAAGTGGGCCACCCCCGATTCGAAGGTCCGATTTTCGTCAAACATGTTTACTTTTCCGGTTCACAACGACAAAAAAAACTTCATTTGAACGGTTTTGAGAAATTTTGAGTTTCAACGGAGTTATAGGGGTCACAAAATAGCATTTTTGGCAGTTTTTCCAAAAAGGTGCACTCACTCTTTTTTGTATATTTTCGGAACGACGAAATATATCTTTATGAAGTTTTCGCTGATCGGTCAAGAATTGTATTAGCTTTTCATAAAAAAATATAACAATTTTTTAAAAATTAGTTTTCCTAAAAATAAATAACAATATTTTTTTCCAGTGTATTTTTGTCAGTGTTCTTCACCAGCTACAGAGTTTAAAACCATTCAGAAATGAAGGTTGATTCATTACAAACAAGATCAAAAAAAAAAAATTGGGGATCGGACAAAGGTTTTTTGCAATTTGAATTTTTCGGTGGACGGACTGCGTTTTCCCTGCCGTTCCCGTTTTTTCTGCGTTGGCCCACTTGGGAGATTTTGACTCATATACGAGATGTAGATGTTTACACTCCAAATGGTATATTCAAAAAGAACGATTCATAAGCTTGCTCCACTATTTTGTTAAGAGAATCCAGGAGAAAAACGAAAGAAGACAAATGACACGGAAGAGAAGGATAATCAGGAACAAAAAAGGCGCAAGAGCACAACTCTCCCCCTCCTGTCAATGTCCTTGCCAATTCTGCTGCTGCTGTTGCCCCTAGTTGCAGGCAGTCCAATAAATACAACTATGTTGTCATCAAAACCTGGAATTTTTTAAGAAAAACTTAGGACAACTCAACTGGCAACTGCGGATTGGATGATTATCGCAAATTATGATCTAAAGCCGAAAAGATGTTGTAAACTATTGAAAAGGTCAAAACAAATGAAGATTATCTCTTGGAATTGGTTAAGAATCAAACCCTCAATAATTGATTCCACCATAAATATAATGAATAAAGATGAGGCAGCCATTGATAGAAGAACCTGAATCATGAACCAACAATGGGAGGATTTAGGCAACGCGCGACACGATTTGTTACGTACGCCCTCTCCGTCAATTTATTTAATGGAGAAAGATTCACTTAGAAACAACCACGAATCTTAAGGCAAAGGGGCACACTTGACACGTTGACTCACCGAAAACAAGCAAAGGAATGTGCAACTTGACGATCTTTTGGGAGGCATACGGTCAGAAAAACGACCGCGATCGACCTACTGGTAACCATACCCCGGCAGCTGGCAAAGTGCATCAGTCGGGCATTGACACTACCGATAGGGGAAATCATAGGTGGGAACACCTAAATAACCCAAGTAACACGGGGTCGAGAAAAAGCTCTATACTGGTATAAAAGACCGTAGCCGGATAGAGAAGGGCGACAGAATTTATTCTGATCTCAGGGCACCATAGTGTAAGCACTATATTCCCCGAAGCCATCGAAGACTGGAGCCAAGACCGAAGTGCTAGAAGGAAGTCCCTGAGCATTCCATAGGGCTGCGATTATCCTGAAGGAAGTGCTTCCACGAAGTTGGCAACGATTTCCACGGAGGGAGATCCTAGTATAGCCTAGCTCCGAGAAAGACGAGCGTCCATTTGTCAACATATAAACAGCAAGGACTTCACCATGGGTGGAACTGATTCCAAAGTGGCCCATAGTACCGCCAACGTGATTAATACTGTTAAAATAATTGATCACCAGGACGACATCCAGGACGTCAATCGCAACCTTAAAATCGTCATCGGTATATTTGTTTTCGTGACCATCCTGAAAGTGCTCCAGATGTACAAGCGATCCGTGCAAGGACGCAGGGACCAAAAGCACGCCCTGGAACAGGCGATATGCCGCCAGGTCTAACAAGACAATAAAGTGCCAGAAACAGACCCAAACCCCATAACAAAGTGACAAAAAAATAAAGGCAATTAAATGCCTTAATTACAGACAAACGTGAAGTGAAGAGAACATAAACAAATTGTGAACTCAGGCATTTATGAATGCAAGTGCAACAACAACAATACAAAGTGAAGTGAGCAAGACATCGGAGACGAAGCTGCCCGCAACTCATCAGACCAGACGTGTGCCGCCGTGGGATACACCGACAAACCTGCATAAACATACATACATAACTGCATATATATATATATATATTCAATAAGTGATTGTGTTTAAGAACGAGGTTTTTTTTTTTGTTGTGTGCTTTATCGATAGTGTTTGCACGTATATATATATATATGTTTCTAATTTCTTCAAAAACCCAGGATCCAGCGCGTCGAGATCTTATCGCCCGGGACCAGTAAAGGGGTAAGTTTGTCGGAACACGGTTCCTTTATCCACCATATATATATATATTCGTGCCTTTGTTTGACAATCTGAAGTAAAAATTCCACTTTAGGCCTCCTCAAGGCACTACAATAGTTTATATCAATCAGTATACCCTTTTTGTTGTACTTTATATAATATAATAAAACATTGACTTTTCAGCGGCGTGTATCAGCCTTGTGTTTGTATGAACAATCACAAGAGCCCTCAGAGCGACGTTTGTAGTCGTGAATAGTCAGCAATTTGTTGACGTGTGCACCTTGTACGGGTGATAAATTCGATACTCTCCGCTAACAAACTTTGTTGGTCAATTAAAATTAAATTCATATGTATTCCTAACCATAATATTACTCATAAATGGCACTAGACAATACTTTATTCAATAAATTTGTAATGTGAAAACGAACTTAAAAACATGAAGTGCTAAGTTTTCAAACGGGGGTTGCTGACGCGATAAGTGGAGTAGGTGAAGAATAATGACATAACTTTTGACGAACAACCTTGACAATAGGGAATCGTATTGCGCGGCCCGCGACGATTCATTTGGCACACGAATGTGTGAAGGGGAGGGAATGTGGCCGAAACATTGCCCGATCGTGTTACGATCAAGCGACATCTAAGCTTGTGGGGCAATGTAGACTGATGACCGACGGACTTTACGACTAATACTATTTTTCAGGCATCTTTAATATTTATTCTCGCTACGTTGGAGAGGAGAAAGACTTACCAAGAACCCACCCAATCTGGCGAGCTTATGCCGGTAAAATTGGTGCCTGAACATCGGATGTCTTTCCTTCTTAGGACTGGGGCACTAATATGCCCACGTAACAGAATTGGCGCCCAACGAAAGGATAATTTCATATTCCTTAAGGACAAAGGTCATTAAGTAGATTAGCACGCGCGTATTAAGTTGTTTTGTTTTTAAACGATTGAATTCAAAAATCCCCAACTTTTGCGACAGTCATAATTGAGAGGCCTCTCAATCAGGATTTTGTCTCAGAATAGAGGTATGACTTTAGGATTTTCCATTATATTTTTGAAATCATAGATATCCTTTGTTTCTTTCATAAGAAAAATTACTAAAAATTTCCAGCGGGAGATATGAGGTTTCCTTTTATAATACTATATAACTATGTGCCGACTGACCTTTCACTTTTTTTGAAATTAACGTAAATACAATTTAGATGTGCTTTTTTGCCAACGCTACACGACGTACTAGGCGAAGCCCGGTCGTTTGATAGGCTCGAGTTCAGAAAGAGCAGGAGCGCAGACGTTACGGTAACGCCTTTAGCCATTGCGGTGCGGATCTATTGTTCGTTTGTCGATCCGGGACAGAAATGGTGGGTGGGGGAACTGACAGGAAACGTAAAGCCGACGCTACACGACGTACTAGGCCAAGAGTCCGGTCGTTTGATAGGCTCGAGTCTTTACGGCATCCTTTGACATATTTGGGCGGGGGACGTATTTTGTTTCTCTAGCCGACGCTACACGACGTACTGGGCTAGATGGTCCGGTCGTTTGATAGGCTCGAGTCCAGAGAAATAGGAAAACTGCTGTGGATCCCGAGAATGATCGGTCAGATAGCAGCAGGTTGTGGAGCCCGAGAAAGATCGGTCAAATAACCTGATTTCCGACGACTGGCGGGAGGGGGATTTCGGACAGACTTTTCTTCTAGGCGCAGCTAGTTCCCATTGTGAACGTTAAAGCTGACTAGAAGTGAAGAAGAGCTGTTAGTTCAGTGGATATTTAGTTTTTGTGGGGCTTAAATACTGGACATATTCTTGACCGAAGAAAGACTTAGAAATTGCAGTTCAGCACCCGTAAAATTAATTGATTGACACCTTTAGCACGATCATAAAAATCTTCAAGAGTATACTGATAAAAACTGGATTGGTAAAATAAATACTTATTTGTACATGGAACTCAAAATTTTGATTGTTATATTTAAATGAAATACAAAACATAATATATTTTTCTTTAAATAATATTACACAGAACAAAATTTAAAAAATTAAAAGTATATAATTTCATATTAAAACTTAAGTTTAGTATAATTAAAGTAACTAAAATTGTTCATGTTTTTTTTTATATTTACAAGTCTTAAAAACCACATCAAAAATGAAATTAAGGATCTTACTACTATTTCATACTTAGCATAGACCAATAAAAAGATAACAGTCATTTCGTTATGATGTTTTTAATCTTTAATTTGCATTTGACAATTCATTTTTGGTATTTAAAACCACCACATAAGAAAAAGTCGATTTATTGAATATTTATAAAATGAAATGAAAAGCAGCAAAACGGCTTAATCGGTTTAACACGTTACCAACAGCATTATAAAGATCATAATACCACTGCGAGTTTGTGCACATGTTCCTACACAGACACGGCTCTACAGATCAAAATAAAATATGAATGTTCCTTATTACAGGAAACCCCCTTTCATTTTTGTTATTCGTGCCTTTTTGATTCCTTGCGGAACAATTATAGCCTCTTCCCATACAGTCCATCCGTGTGAAACGGTTGGGATTTTTGACGAATGTGAAACTCGTGTTCCCACAGAACTCCATCCACCATCTACCATCCGATAACAGCTGACTTAAGAGCAGTTGCTCAACTCAACATTGACGAAGGGGGATTTTAACTCGGCAAAACTGGCGTAAAATTGCGTTTTCCTAAACTTCTTGTAGAATAATATAATAAATAGCATAAGATAATAGTTTAAAACATATCTGAGCTTTTATAACACATTCTATAACGAGTATGCACATATTACTGACTGGGGGAGAGCCTAGCCTCCCGTACCCCACACTCCGCTCTTACTACGCCTCTGTCTAGCCAATATTAATGTGATAAAATTGTAAACAAAACCAAATTTGTGCTGTTTTGGTAATTTATAGCAACTTTGGAGCTTTACACTTTACACTTGTACACTTTTAATTAATAATTGTTAGTATTTACGAATTGCAGAACATATTCTGAGACTTCGCTGCAAACATTGATGTTTTCGTTTGCAGAACAGCTTAAATTTTGGCCCACACATAGCAACTTGTTGGCGAATGCTTTTCCGCTCATAACAAACTACAAATAATTCAACAATAGCCAAAAAACAATGAACTTGAGCATTATTTAATTTTTTCCCGCCATTAATTTGATTTGTTCTCGTAGTCAACGTTCCATTTTTCACAGTCAAGAGGAAGAATTCAGAGTTGCACCGAAAAAACATCGCCTAACTATCGCATAAAAGAGCCCGTCAAAGTCCGTTAAAATTGACCATCCGGATGGTAGATGGTGGATGGAGCTCTGTGGGAAGACCCTATTAGCCAGACATCTCTGTAGTCTTCCCCCACCAGTGGTAAGAGACTCAGAGATATTTTGCACCTTGAAGATTCTGTCAAGTTCTAGACACTTGTAGCTAAAGGTTGCAAACAGATTCACACGATTGCTTTCCCCCAGCAGAGGTAAGAGACAAAAGTGTTAAACAAAATAAAAGCAAAAAGATATATAAAGAGTCTTTTTTGTTTTTTTTAAAGCACCATACAAATTTCCTAAAACTGGCAAATAAGCCGGAAGATGCTAGATTGCATTTTCAATATCCCGAATCTGGGATAAAACAAAACATCGAAGCTACCGAGAGGACGGTCTCGGCACAACAACTTAAATTCATTTTTGAAGGAAAGGTCGCTGACCGCAGGACCTGTCACCAAGGGAAGTCGTCGCCAAGAGATCATCGATTTCACCGCTACAACGAAGTCGTCGACAGCATCCTGGAAATCAATGGGCTAAGTCAACGTTATCAACAGATAAGTTCGATATTAGTAACTGATATAGTTTTAAAAAGCACGATGTCGTCCGATGATAACTAACATTTCTTGGAAAGGTGGCTTTCTTAGAGAAAGTCGAGCAATTAAACAAATATCTCGATGAGACAGTGAATAATTTGAGTGGCTGCAAGGATTCTCTTAACATAAGAAGAAATAAGATTAACTATTTAGCTAAAAAATTGTTTAATGTGGTGGAACAAGCTAGATGTTATTTTGAAAGCCGTGAATTTGAACGCATTATTAGTGTATTAGAATTCGATGTTCAATATAGTAACGGTCATAAAGAAAAGATTTCGCATTGAAGGATATTTTCCTGTGGTTGTTAGGACAGAGGAGTTTGTTACTCTGCCAGAAAGACAGTTTTCAAAATATCTCGATGAATTAATTTGTTGTAATGAATTCAAACATCAAGAGAATAGTTAAGATTCAAATAAAATAGATTCACAAGTTTTATTATCGAGGCCATTAAAAGAAAAAGAGTTAGGTAGCTTAACGATTTCTAAAAGAATAGAAGATAAAGAAATACATTGCCCACATTTTCAAAGATTTATGAGAAGTATAAATGCAATTTTGTTACCTATCGAAATGTAGAAGAAATTTTTTAAATCGGACTATTCGTTAAAAAGTTATGCCTGATCAAAGTTTATATCTCCATCTCCCTCGCATTCCCTTTAGCCGAGTGACGGGTATAAGATAGTCGGGTCACCAACCCTGAATGGCGTCCTTGTGATCGATTATTTTCACTGTGTTGATCACATTGGCCGTGCTGCGCTTCCCATAGACCTCCAAAATGTGGAGCGGAGGGAGGGTTAAAATGCCACGTAATCCGGTCATCTGCGATTTTACCTAGAACAGTTTTTTCGATGTACAACTTGTATGCCAACTTGTCTGCTTGCAACTTCCGATTGGCCCCGACGAAATTTGTGCCACAGTCGCTATAAATATGAACACATTTTCCACGTCGGCCGATTAATCGGTGAAGTGCTCCAAGAAATGCGTCCGATGTCAAATCCCCCATTGGTTTTAGGTGGATAGCCTTTGTTACAAGACATACAAAGACAGCGATATAGCCCTTAACCGAAGTCCGTCCTCTTCCTTTAGATGGCGATATGTTGAACGGTCCCGCGTAGTCAATCCCAACTGACGTAAAAGCATTCTGTTGCCGAATCCTAGTTGGTGGCAGATTACCCATCTTTTGGCGTGTAATACTAGGGTTACATTTATAGCAAACAATACATTTATGGATTTCTCTTCGTACGGCGTTACGTTCGTTGATGATCTAACATTTCTTCCAGATATGATTGAGTGTAAGGGCACCACCTCCATGTAAGGTACTGATATGGCTATAACGAATGACCAAGCTTGTAAATGAATGCTGATAAGGTAGAATGTATCGGTGTTTTTCCGCCATCGGCAGCAGTGCGTCCCTCAAGCGTCCTTCAAGTCGAATGATTTTTTCCGATTCATCAAAATACGGATTGAGTGGTAATAGCGAACTTTGCTTATGTAACATTTTTCCTTCTGATATATACGGAGCACAGCTCGTGGCAAACATGACCGTACAGCTGGCATATTCCTCTACCTAGACAGTGTTGTACGGCTTCCACAAAATTCCATGAAATTGAGTATCCTTCTTATGTATATTAATACATCTATACATTTTTTCCACGTCCGAAAGGAATGAAAATCTTATTACTCTTCAGTTAATCAGTATTGCTGGAAGCTCCATGTGTAATTTCGGCCATATAGCTAAGACTTCATGCAAAGATTTCCCTACGCGCACCTTCATCGATCCGTCAAAGACGACGCGCACACCACAAATCTTCCTTCTACAAAACTTCTGCTGCCTCATCCAACTCTTCAAATTCTCAGAATCTGTGAAGTATCCTTCTAATTCCGCAGATGATTCGTCCTTGATTACGGTGACCGTTTGCACCGAGACCCCTGTGATGGGTTCCTTAACTTTTTCTGATATATTAGGTTGTCAAAAAAGTCTGAAAGCATGTAGTTCTTGTGTTATTCGTCGCATCTGGTCATAATATACCGTTTTGGAAAGCTCATTTCACGCGCTAACACCTGTTTGATTGATTGTCTTTTCTTTTAAGTCGTTCGTGAGTTATAGCGTCGCAATCATGGAGCAAAATAAAGTACTTCTACGATAAATGCAAAAATGCAACTCAAGCCGCCAATAAAATTTGTGCAGTTTATGGACACGATACAGACTCCATTTCCACCGCACAACGATGGTTTCAACGTTTTCGTTCTGGTGCAAAAGTGGTCAAAGAAGGAAGGTCTGTCGTAAAAAATTGCGATAAAATCGGCATAGTAGTAGCCGTAGCATCGGTCAAGAGCTTGGCTTAAGTCATCAAGCCGTTATATGCCTTTTGACGAATTAGTCCCAACTTCTAAACTACGTTTTCCGATACAAACGAAGCTTGCGATCCTTGGTCCAGAAATGCTCGGAACTGTAGTGTAAACCATTCTGCGGACTGGATCAGAACTAACGCTGTTGGCAATAGCACTTCATAACTAGTCCCAGTTGTACTCGAAGTCCCGCTAATTGCGTTAGAAGTAACTTGTTGAACCCTTCATTTGGCTCTTTAGTTAGCCGAATCCAAATTAGAGCCCTGCGTGAATCATTCAATTTTTGTTTTATCATAGTATGCCATGAAATTTCTGAGTTGTTTAATTCAATTCTATGTGAAATAAATTGAATGTTTTTCTAATTCATTTCGAATTGAATGAATGAATGAATAAATTTTATGAATTTTTTGAATTTGTCAGATATTTTTTGTGCTTTCTTTTGAGAACAAAAAGTGGAAAATTTTTAACAAATCAATGTTAACTGCATAGTAAATAAAATTCAGGCAGATTTAATCACAAAATATGGCCCTTTCTTCTTCAAAAGAAATTGTCGCTTGAATTATTTCCAAATTCATACCATTCATTCATTCAATTCTATTAAACTCAAAATTCAAATTTATTCAATTCTATGAAACTCAAAATTCTAATTAATTCATTAATTTAAAATAAAAAATTCAAAAAAATTCATTGAATCCATTCATGCAGGGCTCTAATCCAAATGTATGAGCGTGTGATGCCGATATGCGCATATCGAACAATTGCTTCATAACAGCTTCCCTCTGTGCTGTTAGATGCATGCTTTCGAAAACTTTGCAATCTTGGACAGAATGACCGTTCTTGCAACATATGACAGATTTCTGCTTCGATCGGGCGACAAAGGAAGATTTCACATCTCGGCGCTTCTCAGATGATCCCGATGCTCCCTTTCGATCCTTGTTAGACAATATTGTCCTCTCGCCACTGGCGGACGTAAGCATAGTCCTGTATTGTCCATCGAGATGCGCTGATAATTCTTCGAATGTTGGTAACTCCTGCGAAGTAGCCAGGGATTTTTCCGGCTCCAACCGATGATCCACAGGTAGTTTCTTAGTCACCATGACTTTGATCGAAAAGGTTAACGCCAACCTTTTCAAATGACACTGTGCAACATTTTTAGGGTTATAAAATGTAACCGCAATTCTGATTTCATGGGCGGAAAGTACTCATCGAAATAAGCTAAAACCCATTTGGGTTTCTCTGGCTTAGCTCGCGTTTACCTATTATAGCGAGTTAAAGTTTTACATACAAAATTTATTTGTAACGGCCATATCTTGTGAACCGATTACAATTTCACTATCAAGTCTTCAGTGATTATGTAGCTATGAACCCAAGGAACTAAATTGACAAATGACTCTTGCGCACCTAGCACCAAGTGCACGTAGCGCATTAACAAATATTTTCGCTAATTTTTTTGATTTTTAACGCGCTAGGTGCACTTCTTCGCAAGAGTCATTCGTCAATTTAGTTCCTTGGGTTCATAGCTACATAATCACTGAAGACTTGATAGTGAAATTGTAATCGGTTCACAAGATATGGCCGTTACAAATAAATTTTGTATGTAAAACTTTAACTCGCTATAATAGGTAAACGCGAGCTAAGCTAGGGAAACCCAAATGGGTTTTAGCTTATTTCGATGAGTACTTTCCGCCCATGAAGTCAGAATTGCGGTTACATTTTTATACCCGTTACTCGTAGAGTAAAAGGGTATATTGTATTCGTGCAAAAGTATGTAACAGGTAGAAGGAAGCGTTTCCGACCCTATAAAGTATATATATTCTTGATCAGGATCACTAGCCGAGTCGATCTAGCCATGTCTGTCTGTCCGTCTGTCCGTCTGTCCGTCTGTCCGTCTGTCTGTCTGTCTGTCTGTCTGTCTGTCTGTCTGTATGTACGCTGAGATCTCGGAAACTATAAAAGCTAGGAGATTGACATTTTGCATGCAGATTCTAGGAGCTCCTACGCAGCGCAAGTTTGTTTTAAAATGGTGCCACGCCCCCTCTAACGCCCACAATAGCTTATAAACGATTTTAAAAATTTAAATATTTCGGAAAAGTAAAAATGCAGTTTTGTTGTGTTTAAAAATACCTATCTAAATGTAGAAGAAATTTTTTAAATCGGACCATTCGTTTAAAACTTATGCCTGATCAAAGTTTTTATATCCCTCGCACTCCCTTTAGCTGAGTTACGTTTATTAGATAGTCGGGACACCAACCCGACTACAGTGCTCGCACTCCCTTTAGCTGAGTGACGGGTATTAGATAGTCGGGACACCAACCCGACTATAGCGTTCTCTCTTGTTCATGTTGCACTGTGTGATTTAATACAAGAACGACAAGTTTGTTAAAACCCCTTAAGCGAGACAGGGTCATCGCTCTGCACCATGGGCTGTTGCTCCAATACCTGCATGTAATGTTGAAACAGAACACGCTTATTATCATATAAGTTTAATAACATTTGCTAAGCTACAAGATAATTTGTTTCGATCAGTGTTAGATGTTGGATATCTTTGATTGCTTCCCTTGACAGAGAATCTTTGAGGTAATGGAATCGATGTAGATCAGTGAGTCTAGGGCTATTATGAACTCGCGCTTCAAATATTTCCTTAAATGCCGGCCAATCTACGAATTCACCGCTAAATATAGGCAGTTTAACCTCATCGATCGTGGTTTGGTCTGGTTCTATGATCCTGAAAATCAAGATTGTTAATTCCTGTTGATGCAAGAAGTCGATCCTTAGTCTCATTTAGGTCAGTTCTAATCTGCGTCACACTATCAATATACGCTTCTTGGAACTTTCCTTCAAGATCTGCCTCCATATAATCGTTCTGAACCATTTCGTCATACGAACGCACCAATTTTCAATGGTTCTCTCGGAACTCCATGCGAATATTGGCCAGAGATTCTAATCTAGTCTCCATATGCGCTTCCGACTTATAAGTGCCAGCTTTTCGAAAGTTCTCTAACATACGGCGTACAGAATCAATCAAAGCTGATTGCTCCGCAATTAATTCCTCAAATGTCTCAGCCATGACCTTTACCCTCTTTCTCACAACAAAACACAGTGCACTAACCTTCTACAATAACCTCTTCGCGCTCCAGCGCTCCGCGCTCCAGTCCAAGTAGTGACCCACAGATGTTCCCCTCAGTCTTGCCGGGTTTCGGCACCAAAATGTGTTGGCTGTGGCTGCGTACCGACGGAACCCCAATCTTCAGCAAAATAAGATGCAGCGCACAGAATGATTGTCCGCCTGTGGCGGCGTTAGAAGTTCCTCGGAGTGGCGATCTGTTTCCCAGGGTCCTAAATAAGAAGTCGAAAGGTCCCAAAAATGTGCGTTCGATTTAATTAGGTTATGTAAGGAAATAGAAAGGAGTAGAGCACAGAGGGTGCTTCTGAATATATTGACTGTCGCTCGCAGACTAATTTGTCGGTTATACATTTCATTTTCATCGAAGCTGCAGCTCTCAAATTATGTATGTAGGGTAGAGTGGGGCAATTTCGTCAGCATTTTTTATACCCGTTACTCGTAGAGTAAAAGGGTATATTGTATTCGTGCAAAAGTATGTAACAGCTAGAAGGAAGCGTTTCCGACCCCATAAAGTATATATATTCTTGATCAGGATCACTAGCCGAGTCGATCTAGCCATGTCCGTCTGTCCGTCTGTCCGTCTGTCCGTCTGTCTGTCTGTATGAACGCTGTGATCTCGGAAACTACAAAAGCTAGAAAGTTGGGATTACCAACACATATTCTTGGGCTTCCTACGCAGCGCAAGTTTATTTCAGCCGAGCGCCACGCCCCCTCTAACGCCCACAATCACCCATAATCGCCCACAAACTATACTAAAATGTGTCTGGCGCCCACATTTTTATAGATTTTGGATAAGTATAAATGCAATTCTGTTGTGTTTAGTTATACCTATCGAAATGTAGAAGAAATTTTTTAAATCGGACCATTCGTTAAAAAGTTATACCTGTTCAAAGTTTATATGTCCATCTCCCTCGCACTCCCTTTAGCCGAGTGACGGGTATTAGATAGTCGGGACAACAACCCGACTATAGCGTTCTCTCTTGTTTAAAGCTATTTTTTGTCCATCTTGAGACACGTTATCATATTTGTACCGTTACTCGTAGAGTAAAAGGGTATATTGTATTCGTGCAGAAGTATGCAACAGCTAGAAGGAAGCATTTCCGACCCTATAAAGTATATATATTCTTGATCAGGGTCACTAGCCGAGTCGATATAGCCATGTCCGTCTGTCCGTCTGTCTGTCTGTCTGTATGAACGCTGAGATCTCGGAAACTATAAAAGCTAGAGGATTGGTATTTGGCATGAAGATTCTAGGAGTTCCTACGCAGCGCAAGTTTGTTTCCAGAAGGTGCCACGCCCCCTCTAACGCCCACAATAGCTTATATACGATTTTAAAAATTTTAATATTTCGGAAAAGTAAAAATGCAGTTTTGTTGTGCTTATCAATACCTATCGAAATGTAAATTTTTTAAATCGGACCATTCGTTTAAAACTTATGCCTTTTCAACGTTTTTATCTCCATATTCCTTGCACTCCCTCTAGCTGAGTTACGTTTATTAGATAGTCGGGACACCAACCCGACTACAGCGTTCGCACTCCCTTTAGCTGAGTGACGGGTATTAGATAGTCGGGACACCAACCCGACTATAGCGTTCTCTCTTGTTATTGTTGAATGCGGTTAGCACCAAGCTTTAAAATGTTACATTCCCCTATTTTTATACCCGTTACGCGTAGAGTAAAAGGGTATATTGTATTCGTGCAAAAGTATGTAACAGCTAGAAGGAAGCGTTTCCGACCCCATAAAGTATATATATTCTTGATCAGGATCACTAGCCGAGTCGATCTAGCCATGTCCGTCTGTCCGTCTGTCTGTCTGTATGAACGCTGTGATCTCGGAAACTACAAAAGCTAGAAAGTTGGGATTACCAACACATATTCTTGGGCTTCCTACGCAGCGCAAGTTTATTTCAGCCGGGCGCCACGCCCCCTCTAACGCCCACAATCACCCATAATCGCCCACAAACTATACTTAAATGTGCCTGGCGCCCACATTTTTAAAGATTTTGGATAAGTATAAATGCAATTCTATTGTGTTTAGTAATACCTATCGAAATGTAGAAGAAATTTTTTAAATCGGACCTTTCGTTAAAAAGTTAGGCCTGATCAAAGTTTATACATATCTCCATCTCCCTCGCACTCCCTTTAGCCGAGTGACGGGTATTAGATAGTCGGGACACCAACCCGACTATAGCGTTCTCTCTTGTTTTAATTACCTTGGTGATTTATAAAAAATTAAAAAGTAAAACCAATATACTGTGGCGATTCCGCCACATAGGGGGGTAAAATCGGCACACCATTGGGGCAATTTCGTCACCTGTAAAAATGTAGGGAATTTAACGCCTGTAAATATGCTACACTGATCAAGCGTAACATTTGGATTGACGTCCTATACTTGTTGCTGCTGCCGGTAGTCTGTTCGTTAGCCAGATCGTCAAAAAATATATATGTATTTAAAATAGGTGCGACTTTACCCCTAGCATAGGGTGGCGAAATTTCCCCACACAGTTCTTTTTTAGAAATAATTACTTTTCTTCCGAAATTAGGCGCGAAGTTAAAAATCACTAACGCAGAAATGAACATTATAGCACTGTGTATTATACAAAAAAACCTGTATCTAATCCCTTTTCAATTGTGGCATACAGAAAAATTTCGTCGAGAACTAAATGTAGCTTTTGAACTATTAAAACACATTTAATATTATAGCTTAATTATCTTGACCTTCTGTGCAAAAAAAATGCATTAGTTGTGTCATGCCGTCTTAAAGGACTAAAACAAAAAAATTATATATTTTTACGACATATGGATTCCAAGATATTGCAGGTGACGAAATTGCCACAGTGCACTAACAGCTCTTCTTCCCTTCTAGTCAGCTTTAACGTTCTCAATGGGAACTAGCTGTGCCTAGCAGAAAAGTCTGTCCGAAATCCCCCTCCCGCCAGTCGTCGGAAATCAGGTTATTTGACCGATCATTCTCGGGCTCCACAACCTGCTGCTATCTGACCGATCATTCTCGGGATCCACAGCAGTTTTCCTATTTCTCTGGACTCGAGCCTATCAAACGACCGGACTTAGCCTAGTACGTCGTGTAGCGTCGGCCAGAGAAACTAAAATACGTCCCCCGCCCAAATATGTCAAAGGATGCCGTAAAGACTCGAGCCTATCAAACGACCAGACTCTTGGCCCAGTACGTCGTGTAGCGTCGGCTTTACGTTTCCTGTCAGTTCCCCCACCCACCATTTCTGTCCTGGATCGACAAACGAACAATAGATGCGCACTGCAATGGCTAAATGCGTTACCGTAACGTCTGCGCTCCTGCTCTTTCTGGACTCGAGCCTATCAAACAACCGGGCTTCGCCTAGTATGTCGTGTAGCGTCGGCCAAAAAGCACATCTAAATTGTATTTACGTTAATTTCCAAAAATAGAAAGGTCAGTCGGCATATAGTTATACAGTATTATACAAGAAAACCTCATATCTCCCGCTGGAAATTTTTAGTAATTTTTCTTGTGAAAGAAACAAAGGCTATCTATGGTGTTAAAAATATAATGGAAAGTCCTAAGTCATACCTCTATTCTGAGACAAAGTTCTGATTGAGAGGCCTTTCAATTCTGACTGTCGCAGAAGTTGGGGACTTTTGAATTCAATCGTGTAAGAACAAAAACAAATTAATACGCGCGTGATAATCTACTTACAAACCCTTGTCCTTAAGAAATATGAAATAATCCTTTCGTTGGGCGCCAATTCTGTTACGTGGGCATATTAGTGCCCTAGTCCTGAAAAGGACTTGGGCCGAGGGAAAGTCATCCGATGTTCAGGCACCAATTTTTGCCGGCATAAGCTCGCCGGATGGGGTGGGTTCTTGGTAAGACTTTCTCCTCTCCAACATAACGAGAATAAATATTAAGATGCCTGAAAAATAGTAATAGTCGTAAAGTCCGTCGGTCATCAGTCTACATTGTCCCACAAGCTTAGCTGTCGCTTGATCGTAACACGATCGGGCAATGTTTTGGCCACATTCCCTCCCCTTCACACATTCGTGTGCCAAATGGATCGTCGCGGGCCGCGCAATACGATCCCCTATTGTCAAGGTTGTTCGTCAAAAGTTATGTCATTATTCTTCACCTACTCCACTTATCGCGTCATCAACCCCCGTATGAAAACTTAGCACTTCATGTTTTTAAGTTCGTTTTCACATTACAAATTTATTGAATAAAGTATTGGCTAGTGCCATTTATGAGTAATATTATGGTTAGGAATACATATGAATTTATTTTTAATTGACCAACAAAGTTGTTTAGCGGAGGGTATCGAATTAATCACCCGATAAAGGTGCACACGTCAGCAAATTGCTGACTATTCACAACTACAAACGTCGCTCTGAGGGCTCTTGCGTTTGTTCATACAAACACAAGGCTGATACTCGCCGCTGAAAAGTCAATGTTTATTATATTATAAAAAGTTAAACAAAAGTTTACTGATTAATTATAAAAATATTATAATGCCTTGAAGAGGCCTAAGTTGGAGGATTTACGTCAGATAGTTTAAATCAAAGGCACGGATATATATATATAGTGAATAAAGGAACCGTGTTCCGACAAACTTACCCCTTTATTGGTCCTGGGCGATGAGATCTCGACACGCTGGATCCTGGGCTTTTGAAGACATTAGAAGCATATATATATAAATACGTGCAAAACACTAATGTTTAGTACACACATAAAAAAAATCTCGTTCCTAAACACAATCACTTATTGTATATATATATATATGTATGTATGTATGCTTATGCACGTATGTCGGTGTATCCCACGGCGGCACACGTCTGGCTTGATGAGTTGCGGGCAGCGGCGTCTCCGATGTCTTGCTCACTTCGCTTGATATTATTGCTGTTGCACTTGCATTCATAAATGCCTGAGTTCACAATTTGTTTTTCTTTTTGGTTTGCTTCACGTATGTCTGTAATTAAGGCATTTAATTGCCTTTATTTTTCTGTCACTTTGTTATGGTTTTTGGGTAGGTTTCTTGCACTTTATTGTCTTTTTAGACCTGGCGGCATATCGCCTGTTCCAGGGCGTGCTTTTGGTCCCGGCGTCCTTGCACGGATCGCTTGTACATCTTGATCACTTTCAGGATGATGAGGAAAACAAACATAGCGATGACGATCTTCAGATTATGGTTCACGTCCTGAATGTCGTCCTTGTGATCGATTATTTTGACGGTGTTGATCACATTGGCCGTGCTATGGTCCACTTTGGAATTAGTTCCTCCCATGATGGAGTCCTTGATAATAAAAATATTTCTTCTTTAGGACGAGGGTGTAGTAGGACTTCTTTCCAGGATATGTTTGCTGACTTCAATGGACTTCCTTCAAGGATATGTTTGCTGACTTCAATGGACTTCCTTCAAGGATATGTTTGCTGACTTCAATGAACTTCCTTCAAGGATATGTTTGCTGTTCCTCGACGGCAAACAGGACTGTCTTCAGGATTTCTGGTCTTGGCTGTAGTCATGGGCGGCTTCGGGAATATAGTGCCCACACTATAGTGCCGTGAGATCAGAGTGAACTCTGTCTGTCTTTTCTACCTGGCTACGGTGTTTTATACCAGTGTAGAGCTTTTTCTAGCCTCCCGTGATATTTGGGTTATTTAGGTGTTCCCACCTATGATTTCCCCTATCTGCAGCGTCCACGCCCGACCGATGCACTTTGCCAGCTGCCGGTGTATGGTTACCAGTAGGTCGATCGCGGTCGTTGTTCTGACCGAAAAGATCGTCAAATTGCACATTCCTTTGCTTGTTTCGGTGAGTCAACGGGTCGATTGCCCCTCTCCCTTTGCTTTGAGATTCGCTGTTGTTTTCTACGTGCATCTTTCTCCATCAAATAAAATGAAGCAGAGGGCGTACGTAACAAAATGAAGAAAATCGATCAAATAGTTCTTGTGCAATCGTGGTCACCGCAAGCCGCTATAAAAAAATTGCCATAACTTTGTAAATTATTCATATTTTTTCAAGATCAAACGCTTGTTGTTTCGATAAAAACATGTACTATGAATAAATAATAACTTCAGTTTCATAAAATAATTGCTACACACCTAAAAAAAAATCCAAAGTTCCCTCAATTTTTTCGCTCAAAAAGGTAAATAACCCCTTAACGATAGAATCCTCTTTCCCTTTTGTGTTGCATTGTTTTTATTTTTTCGAGCTCCAGATATTTTATAGAACCACAATCACTTTAACAACAAACGAAATGAACGCCCTTCATTTCATATAACCTCTTATGGAATATGTACCCACACACATATTCCAATCGAGTCAAATAAAACAAGGGAGAACGCTATAGTCGGGTTGGTGTCCCGACTATCTAATACCCGTCACTCGGCTAAAGGGAGTGCGAGGGAGATATAAACTTTGATCACGCCTAACTTTTTAACGAATGGTCCGATTTGAAAAATTTCTGCTACATTTCGATAGGTATTGATAAACACAACAAAACTGCATTTTTACATTTCCGAAAAATTAAAATTTTTAAAATCCTATATAAGCTATTGAGGGCGTTAGAGGGGGCGTGGCACCTTCTTGAAATAAACTTGCGCTGCGTAGGAACTCCAAGAATCTTCATGCCAAATACCAATCCTCTAGCTTTTATAGTTTCCGAGATCTCAGCGTTCATACGGACGGACAGACAGACAGGCGGACAGACATACATGGCTAGATCGACTCGGCTAGTGATCCTGATGAAGAATATATATACTTTATGGGGTCGGAAACGCTTCCTTCTAGCTGTTACATACTTTTGCACGAATACAATATACCCTTTTACTCTACGAGTAACGGGTATAATGATCTTAACAGATCAAAGTTCTATTACTGCCGATCAAATGTTAAATTTTACAAGGGCTTCTATTCAAAATTGTTTTAATCTATGTTAAACATATGAGGCTTTTCTTAGAATCTTGACCAAATTCCATTTGAAGTGTAAACTCGAAATGAAAAATGAAATAGAAAATGGATTCTATTCCATCTCAGATTTTGAAATTTGTATGAAAAATTCGATTCCATGTGTCATTCCATCTGAACTGTAAAGAGAGAGGCCTTACACACAGAAAAATGGAGCACGAAGAAAATAAACATCGACACTTCTTCTCACTTTTTTTCAATGAATGAAAGCATGGTTGATTCTACACACATTATATGTTACTAGCAAGGTGGGCCGCAGCTTCGCCCGCGGAAATTAAGATTGAAAACAAGAGAGAACGCTATAGTCGGGTTGGTGTCCCGACTATCTAATACCCGTCACTCAGCTAAAGGGAGTGCGAACGCTGTAGTCGGGTTGGTGTCCCGACTATCTAATAAATGGAGATAAAAACTTTGATCAGGCATAAGTTTTAAACGAATGGTCCGATTTAAAAAGTTTCTTCTACATTTCTATAGGTATTATTAAACACAACAAAACTGAATTTTTACTTTTCCGGAATATTTAAATTTTTAAAATCGTTTATTAGCTATTGTGGGCGTTAGAGGGGGCGTGGCACCATTTTGAAACAAACTTGCGCTGCGTAGGAGCTCCTAGAATCTGCATGCAAAATGTCAATCTCCTAGCTTTTATAGTTTCCGAGATCTCAGCGTTCATACAGACGAACAGACAGACAGACGGACAGAGAGACATGGCTAGATCGACTCGGCTAGTGATCCTGATCAAGAATATATATACTATATAGGGTCGGAAACGCTTCCTTCTACCTGTTACATACTTTTGCACGAATACAATATACCCTTTTACTCTACGAGTAACGGGTATAACTACGCAAATATGTATGTATGTATGTAGAATAGCTACATATGTTGACATACCTTTATCTTTACTACTTATTAAAAATTTAAAAAATTCCCATAGTTTTAGCCCATAAGCCGAGAAATCATTTTATCAGAACTTTGTTCCTCGGTTTCCACAAAAACAAACTATTTTTTATAGTTACGTAACTATCCGTATAGGTGAATTTTACCAATCTAATTTTTTTGTGTGTAACCAACAAAAAAAATACAAAAACAAGAGAGAACGCTATAGTCGGGTTGGTGTTCCGACTATCTAATACCCGTCACTCGGCTAAAGGGAGTGCGAGGGAGATGGCGATATAAACTTTGATCAGCTATAACTTTTTAACGAATGGTCCGATTTAAAAAATTTCTCCTACATTTCGATAGGTATTGATAAGCACAACAAAACTGCTTTTTTTACTTTTCCAAAATATTTAAATTTTTAAAATTGTATATAAGCTATTGTGGGCGTTAGAGGGGGCGTGGCACCTTCTGGAAACAAACTTGCGCTGCGTAGGAACTCCAAGAATCTTCATGCCAAATACCAATCCTCTAGCTTTTATAGTTTTCGAGATCTCAGCGTTCATACAGACAGACAGACAGACGGACAGACGGACATGGCTATATCGACTCGGCTAGTGACCCTGATCAAGAATATATATACTTTATAGGGTCGGAAATGTTTCCTTCTAGCTGTTACATACTTTTGCACGAATACAATATACCCTTTTACTCTACGAGTAACGGGTATAAAAACTATTGTTAATTTTTTTAAATATTCCTAGAATTTATTTGGATTGTCTGCAAAAATTATCAACTGGACAAACAGAAAAAAAAAATTTTTTCGCTACACATGCACAGCCTAAAAAGAATTAATAGGGTAAGACTTTGATGAAATTCAAAATCAATTTAACTCATCATTTACCTGATCATATTTACATATCGCTTGTTAAACTCTTTTTCAACTTCGAACAGTTTATAATATTGCTGTGCTCTCACCCAGATTAATTTTTGAATTTTAAAAAATTTAATCCTATACTTGGCCTTCTATTCAAAAATATGAAGGCGATAAGTTTAGGCTGGATCTTATTTCATCGGTCTTTCAAATCAAAAACTCTTGATTTTGGCCGTATTACCTTGTTGAACCTTTTGCACTTTTTTAATTGTCCGTGTATTTTTGTGTAACAAAAAATACATTTTAAAACTATTTAAACGGATGTTTAC
This sequence comes from Drosophila prostipennis, assembly GCA_037075205.1. Lineage (NCBI taxonomy): Eukaryota > Metazoa > Arthropoda > Insecta > Diptera > Drosophilidae > Drosophila > Drosophila prostipennis. The sequence goes on from JBAMCJ010000923.1 coordinate 106,010, forward strand.
TTCTTTGTAAAGACCTTATTAAATATTTACCTAAGAATGAAGTAAAGGTAATTTTATTCCCATTGGTAACGAAAAGCTAATTAAAAACCACATAATCTTGGCGATTTTGCTATCGGGGAGTTTGGAAGGTAATCCACAGTACACAACGCCTATAAGGGAAGCCAAGCAAAATCTATGAACTTTATAGTATAAAGCAGCGGTCGGCACACACATACGATGACATTTTGTTTTATCCCTGCAGTTCCATTCAGCGCTTTTTTGGCAGTGAATCACTGCTAAAAACTGAGCACTAAGCGCTCAATCACTAGTGAATTTGTATGAAAAATAGCGATGATTTTAACATGGGCATGTCCTAGGGTCTCATCACTGCACTATGGTCCGAGCGGCCGATTTTTTGGCATAAAGTCGAAATTTTTATGTTAATGTTTTGTATTTTGGATTTTAAATTCTTAAAGTTAATAGATCATACATATACAAACTTAAAAAAAAAAGATTTAAAAGCTTCACTAACGCTTTTTAAGAGCTTTCAAAAGTACACAATCGATCAGCTGCTTAGGACTAAGAAATTGGCGCGAGAATATTTTCTTTACGTTTGTGCAAAAAAAAATATCTTTTCTGTCCGGACTAAACTAAATAAATTATGGAAATGGAAGATCAAGGTATGTAATATTTAGTGTGTATAGTACATTTATGTGTAATCTTAGTCATCGACCTGTGTTTAATGTCCAATTTATGTGTATTTTTATAGAAAATTAATATTTTTTCCCTGTTTTTCGTGGAGTATAACTAACGAATCGACGTCTGCCCACAAAAACTAAGTACGCCAGTTTGTACATTTATATGTCGTTTTTCATCTCTAATTAATACCTTTTCCCCGTTCGTCCCCCTTTTCACGAAATTCCACAATATTCAGGGACCTTAAAGTTTCTTCGTAGCGATCTCTAGAATATTTGGCGCAGCAACAATCGAAAATTAAATTTTTTCGGATTAGATTTGTGTAAAAATGAGCAATTACCACTTAGACGATGATAAAACATGAGAAATAAATAAAAAAAATTTAGTTATTTTGAATCCTTTTTTGTTAAGCATTCATAAGACAAACAAAAGGATATGTCTTATTTTGCTTATAATTCCGTTAAAAAAATTACAAAAAATATTTTGAGTGTGGGGTTTGAAAGATACAGAATTGCACCTTTTAAATGTTTTGACAGCATTACAAACCAAGAATCCGTTCGTCTGTAAAACAGGTTTAGAGTGTTCCAAAAACAGAATTTTTCCAAATTTAATGTCCTTTTTCTCAGAATTCTCGCGTGAAGTAATTTTTTCGTGTGCACATTTAGAGCACTGATTACACAGGCCGACAGTGTTTTTGGTGCAGGCCTATCGGCATTAAATTGTGTTAATATAGACGTATATAAGCATATCTGCATACTTAGTTTTCGCGTTTAACGGGTGGTATTTGTGTAATCGCGGTTTGAAAAAAATAGCAACATTTAATGTTTTGATTTAAGATATCTTCGAGGGTCTGTGCTCAATTGTATTAAAACCTATGCCAAAAAAATGCTTAGATGTCCTTCTACATAATTGCATTTAAGGTTCCATCATCATTTGAGTCAATCAAAGCCTATGAGGCATTTAAGTAACTTGTTCACCTCTATTCACAACCAACTTGATGCGGTGAACAGACTAAAAAAAATACAAGGAAAAATATGTGCCTCAAAATATTGTGCAGGCATCTAGAGGCGTCTTTACCCGAATTTTTGAGATAAATCTCAGCCTTGTACGTCGAAGGATGGAATTTATAGAATTTTTTGCATAAGAACATGAAAAGTAACCACTCGCCCATACAAACAGCAGCCAAATGCCCTTGCCGAAGCGTCTGCGAATCCATGGATCTGGGTCGACCCTTTGTTAGTAACTCCAATATGTCGGGGTATAGACACTTTATTCAATTCAAGGTTACTTCCTTTTCATTTGCGAGCGAGACCGGTTGCGTTTTTACATCGTACAGTGAAAAGTTTTGTTCTTCATTTTTTGTGAGAGCTTTAAAGGCTAAAAAAAAAAGTGATTAACAAAAGTAAACAGTGTTTTTAAACGCTAAAGACCAAGAGTCTTTGGATTTCTCGGCAGTTTGTTACAAAGTGGGATATTTCCCCCGTTTTTTTTCTTGTGATTGGTAAATTTTGGCGGCAGGCTGGTAAAACCAGCGAAAAGTATGGCGGATACTGGTAACTCGGTGTCTGCCAATGCAAGACCCCCCGACAGAACTATCAAAAACAACAAGAGACCTTTCGGTTTCAACAATTTAAACAAAGATGAGCTTTTAGTAATTATGAGAAAATCCGAAAATCTTATTAAAAAACCACGCAAGGGTGACATCAAACCCATGCAGGGTAACGGTAAAGCAGAACACATAGACACAAGAGAAGAAGAAATGGACGCCACACATACAGACACGACAATTATGGCGGGTTATGCAGGTGACTAAAACAGTGCAAAAGAAACAAGTGAAAATGCGACCGTTTCAGATGGTTGCCAGAACAACATCAATACAACCTTAGAAAGTACCAACTGCCCAGTGGACCAAAAAACTAGTGCAAACAAAGAATACTTGATAAATAAAGGTCATTCTAATGAAATTTCAGTGCAAAAAAAAGCTGAACGTCCCAAATGTTTTTATGGAGAACATCATGTGGGGGTAGCAGCGGTGCTTGTGTCCACAAAGGACTGTGCTCTCTTTGAAAATACACGAGCCAAAAGTGGCTTGTTTCTCTTTGAAAAAATTAGACACCTTAAGATTGATGGTTTCAAAGAAATAGTTTCACTTTCTCCAAAATTATACAAAATTTATTTTAACAAATCCAAGGGTGCAAACGATTTTGTGAACAATGAGGAACTAAAGAAGATGAATATAGTTGCGTTTATACCAAGAAATTTTGTTGAGTCATTAGGAATCATCAAGGGTATTCCCACTGGTTTTTCTGACGGTGAAATTTTGGAGAATATAGACTCCTCCATTAAAATAAACTTTATTGAACGACTTCTTAGGCGCGATAGATCCACAAACCTAGATAGAGCTACAACCCTGAAGCTAATACCTACGGAAACTGTAAAAATAAGCTTTGATGGGGCAAATATACCTGAAAAGGTTTCACTTTTTGGCGTTTGCTCATTAAAAGTCAGCCACTACATTCCCAAAGTGCGGCAGTGCTACAATTGTGGGCGACTGGGACACACTTCGGAAAGATGCAGGTCGATAGGACGCTGCAACAAGTGTGGGGTCCAAGATTGTAAGGGAACGTGCTCAATTTTGAAGTGTATTTTATGCAACGCCAAAGACCATTCTGCTAGGGACAGACGAAACTGTCCAGTCTGGGAGAAGGAAACGGATATCACTAAGATCATGACAATTAAAAAAATAGCCAGAAAAGAGGTTTTGAGTTCTTTTTCAGTACAACAAAACTATTCCCAGTTGGAAAATTACGACACAAATTTCCCAGCCTTAAACAAGAAAGACGAAAACATTCAAAACAAAGATTTAAAAGTGAACGAGGTCTTAAAAAAACACAGTTACGCCAGCCGATTAGTACAGAGACCTTTAGCTCCTTACCAGAAGCCCCATTTTCAGTTAGAACCCTACACAAACGATTCAAGTGATCATGTACCAGTGTTCCCCAACATAACTACCAATGACAAAATCTATCAAATCATTAAGTTGTTGTCTCAAATTGGCAACATAAATTCGGAGATGTCAATCTCCACACAGGACAACGACAATACAACAGAAAAGGCAAAAAAAAACTTTATGGAAAGGAGAAAGCCGGTAGACACAATAGAAAGACAATCACTTGAAAAGTCGAAATGACTTTAAAGATTCTACAGCATAATATACAATCAATCAAAAACAACAAAAACGATTTAGAATTCTTTCTAAATGACCAAAACATTAGTGTAGTATTACAAGAAGTTTTTTCACACGATTTATCTTTTAGAAAAATAGCTAACTTTAAACTTTTAGAAAAACACAGAGAAGATGGCTACGGAGGGGTAGCCGTAGCTTTTAAAAATGACCTAAATGTAAAAAGATTCTGTCATGACACAAACCGTGACATTATCATTGTAAACATTTCAAAACAAAATCTAAACATTAAACTAGCCTCATTATATTTAGAACCACAGATAACCTTATCCGTATTTAAAGATGAGATTAACAATCTGATAGAAAAACTTGATTCTTTTCAAAATGTCATCATATCCGGCGATTTTAATGCAAGATCTAGTGAACTTTTGGATCGAGTTAACAGCAGCAAAGGCTCCTTTCTGGCGCAGGCAATGCTAAGCGCCGGATACAAGCTGGAAAATACCAGAGGTCCCACGTTTAGGAGAAACATTGACTCGGAAGAGGGATCAGTCCTCGATCTAACCTTTGTTAAGGGAATTAAAATAGCCGAATGGAAATGTGACACCTTTTTTCTGGGGGGCAGTCACCATCACCCAATCACCTTCACAGTAAACGAAAATCTTAGTAGACCAAACCTCTTTCTAGCCAAAAAAAGGCTAGGTAAAAATTTAGGGAAAATAGAAATTAGTGGCAACCTAGAAAATCTTACAAAAAACATGAAGGATAAAATCAAGGCAGCCACCTATAAGATTGGGACAAACAAAGGTCCCAAGTATTGGTGGAATGAAGACTTAAGCAACTTATTCAACGAGTTTTGCGAAAGTCAAAAAAAAGCATGCACCTCTCCGACATATCACAACTATGTGGAGGCGGTAAACTGCAAAAGCAAATGGAAAAAGCCGTGAAAATTGCGAAAAAAACAAGTTTCCTGAGAAGAATAAACGAGCTCAACACAAACCCCAATACAACAGCAGCGTGGCGTCTCCTAAAGAGCCTAAAAAACTGTCAAGAGGAAAGCCCTGGCAAATTTGATCCAGAAAAGTCCAGTGAATTCTTGGATTTTTTAAGGAATCAGATTCCAACAGAAAGTATGGCAGTAGATGAAAGTCTAGTTGCCACGAAGAACAATGAAACCCCATGTTTTAGATTGGAGGATCTAGAAATGGTTCTGAGCCAAAACAAAAAAACAGCTGGTGGAATTGACAGGATAACATACGAAATGTTAAATTCCTTGAGCTATACTGCCAAAAATGAGTTAGTATCTATCTACAACTCCAAGGTAGCCAGGTGTGATTTTCCGTCAGAATGGAGGCAAATCAAAATTGTCCCCATTCCCAAGAAAAACAAAGACCTGAACAATGTGCAAAATTTCAGACCCATCTCTCTTATTTCAGTCCTGGCCAAAACGGTAAATGCCATGATCAAAAGCAGACTAGAAAAATTTATTAAAGACCACGAAATACTACCATACAGATCATACGCATACCAGAAGGGCAAGTCTGCAGCAATGTGTATAAACGACGTCATAAACGTTATAGCCGCGAAAAATAAACTACGCAAAAACGTAATTGTAGCGGTAGTGGATCTATCGAATGCGTACAACTGTGTCAATCTAAACACGCTAAAGATCATAATGGAAAGTGAATCCTTTCCAAAAATGTACACAGACTGGATTTTGAGCTGTATGGCTAGCAGGGAATTAAAACTTGGGAAGGTGGTGAATGGTGGGATACCTCAAGGATCCTGCCTATCACCTGTCCTTTTCAATGTTTACACTAAAAGGCTCCATCGGATCAGTGATAGGAAAACGCACGTAATGCAATTTGCAGATGACTTTGTCATCATCTCCTCTGGGCATGATTTCAATACAACAATAAACAACTTGCAAACAAAAATGAATGACTTCAATTTGCTATGCAAGGATCTCGGTTTTGCCTTTAATCCGGCCAAATCGACGGTTGTTAACATAGGCAAAGGTAACACAAAAGAAGCAAACATAATCATTGAAAATGTCGCGATGCCAAATCAAAAAAAAGTCAACTTTCTAGGTCGCATCCTAAGCGCAACAATGTCCTGTACAGATCAGATAAAAAAAATTAAAACAGAAACCAAAGTCAGTGGGAAAATTCTACAATTTGCAACTATAAATAAACGAGCTCAACACAAAACCCAATACAACAGCAGCGTGGCGTCTCCTAAAGAGCCTAAAAAACTGTCAAGAGGAAAGCCCTGGCAAATTTGATCCAGAAAAGTCCAGTGAATTCTTGGATTTTTTAAGGAATCAGATTCCAACAGAAAGTATGGCAGTAGATGAAAGTCTAGTTGCCACGAAGAACAATGAAAACCCTTGTTTTAGATTGGAGGATCTAGAAATGGTTCTGAGCCAAAACAAAAAAACAGCTGGTGGAATTGACAGGATAACATACGAAATGTTAAATTCCTTGAGCTATACTGCCAAAAATGAGTTAGTATCTATCTACAACTCCAAGGTAGCCAGGTGTGATTTTCCGTCAGAATGGAGGCAAATCAAAATTGTCCCCATTCCCAAGAAAAACAAAGACCTGAACAATGTGCAAAATTTCAGACCCATCTCTCTTATTTCAGTCCTGGCCAAAACGGTAAATGCCATGATCAAAAGCAGACTAGAAAAATTTATTAAAGACCACGAAATACTACCATACAGATCATACGCATACCAGAAGGGCAAGTCTGCAGCAATGTGTATAAACGACGTCATAAACGTTATAGCCGCGAAAAAAAAACTACGCAAAAACGTAATTGTAGCGGTAGTGGATCTATCGAATGCGTACAACTGTGTCAATCTAAACACGCTAAAGATCATAATGGAAAGTGAATCCTTTCCAAAAATGTACACAGACTGGATTTTGAGCTGTATGGCTAGCAGGGAATTAAAACTTGGGAAGGTGGTGAATGGTGGGATACCTCAAGGATCCTGCCTATCACCTGTCCTTTTCAATGTTTACACTAAAAGGCTCCATCGGATCAGTGATAGGAAAACGCACGTAATGCAATTTGCAGATGACTTTGTCATCATCTCCTCTGGGCATGATTTCAATACAACAATAAACAACTTGCAAACAAAAATGAATGACTTCAATTTGCTATGCAAGGATCTCGGTTTTGCCTTTAATCCGGCCAAATCGACGGTTGTTAACATAGGCAAAGGTAACACAAAAGAAGCAAACATAATCATTGAAAATATCGCGATGCCAAATCAAAAAAAAGTCAACTTTCTAGGTCGCATCCTAAGCGCAAATATGTCCTGTACAGATCAGATAAAAAAAATTAAAACAGAAACCAAAGTCAGTGGGAAAATTCTACAATTTGCAACTACTATTAAATCTGGCCTAAAACCCAAAGTAAGCACTAACATCTTCAAGTCCTTTGTGAGGTCCAAGCAAGAATATGCCATAACCAGCCTAGCTGATATGGGCAGTGGGGCAAGCAAGAACTTTGAAATTGCGCAAGCCAAGGCCCTGAGAAGGTGTGTAGGTGTTCCACCGGGCACCAGCAAACACGAAATTTTCGTGTTGGCTGGTGTAATGCCGCCTGTTTTCAGAGCCAAATGGCTCACCGCCAAAGAGCTTTTCAAAGTGAAAGCGATGAACCCATCTCTCTTTAGTCAACTCAAAAATTCACCAGCAGAAACAAGCTACACAAGCACAATAAGGGATTTTAGGTTTTTCTTTGACAATACTAAAACTAGGGACTTTTTCTTTGTATCAGACAAGATAAGCATCCAAGACAAACTACTGGCAAAAAGTAAGGTGGACTACTCGACTGAGGAAGCAAATGCAATATATAGTGAAGAAATAAACAGATACTTGGATAAGGGATGGAGCATCATATCCACCGATGCATCCATAAACACAGAGGCTATAGGAATAGGAATCATGGAATTACCCAGTCACAAGTCACACAAATTTAAAATAAACGCATCTCTCTCATCTGTAGGAGCGGAGCTAGCTGGTATCAAAATGGCATGCACTATATGCCAAAGCAATAAATACAAACAAGCTGTGATATTCTGTGATAGCCTAGGAGCAATTAGTTTAGTTAAAAACAAAAAATCTGACTCGTACTTAGTACACGAAATACACAATATAATTGAAAAATCAGACGTACAAAAACTTGACGTAATTTGGATACCAGGACACAAGGGTATTCCGTTAAACGAAAAGACTGATAGGCTAGCTAAGTTAGCTGTTAGGGAAGGAGACGTGGTAGATATAAAACTAAGTACCAAAGAAGCTCTGAGGGAAATTAAAAAGAAAATAGAGGAACAATGGAACGAGGATTACAAGATAAAATGCACAAACAAAGGAACAAATCTTATAAACGTCTTTCCTGAAATACCAAAGAAACCTTGGCACCATGATTTAAAATAGAAAGCAAAAGGATTAAAAGTAATAAACAGACTAATGACAGGACATACATATGACAAAACCTTCTTACACAGGATAAAAGCGATAGACTCTAATTTGTGTGAGATCTGTAATGTTCCTGAATATGCGGAGCATCTAATCTTTGACTGCCCAAAATTTACCACACTCCGAAAAAAATTTAAAATATTTAAATATTACAGCAACTTGAATCAATTTTTTCAAGTTAAAGAACCACTCCACATGAGGGAGTTGGTAATTTTTATAAACAAGGCCAATTTAAATTTCTAGGTTTACTTTTATCAATCACTGTAGTTTATAATTTTCCTGTTGTTTAGGCATTTTAATTCGGCAGTTGGCCAATAAACCAACCTGCCGAGCTCAAATAACAGGAAGTCTTGCTGAAAACCACCTTCTGTGGTTTTCTACGAAAAAAAAAAGAAAGAGAAAAAGAAATAAAAACAATGATTAAAAAAGAAAAAAAAAAAAAGAGAAAAACAAACGAAAAAACTTATTCAAAAAAAAATAAAGATATAAGATCGGATCGTCCCACCCGAGTTTACACAACCAAAGTTGTTGTATAAGGATTTTAGCTTTCGTTGTTATTGGGCTTAGTAAACCAAGAGGGTCATAAAGGCGTGCTGAGAAAGATAAAATATTAGACCTAATGTTTTAGTATCATCTTGGTCGCCAAGAATAATAGCTTCTGACGAGTTAATGTTTACCGATGCAACATTGGATGACCATTTCGCTAAAGACAGGCCTGCTGAACTTAAAATGTTTTCCAGTTCTTGGCACATAACCTGAAGCTCTTCTACTGTCTCAGCTCCAGCTAGTAAGTCGTCTACATAAAAGTTTCTGGACAAAGCTTCGGCACCGCGAGGGTAAGAGCGAGAGTACAAATTACTAAGGTATTGAAGACATCTGACGGCTAGGTAGGGCGCTGATGCCGTCCCATATGTAATCGTATTTAGTCGATATGCCTGCACAGGTTCTGTTGGACTTTCTCTCCATACAATCATCTGGTATTGACGATGACTCTCATCGATCTCAAATTGCCGATATATTTTTGTTATGTCTGCAGATATTGCATATGCATGAAGACGAAAGCGTAATAATATAGAAAGGAGAGATGGTTGAATTGTTGGCCCAACCATGAGCAAATCATTTAGAGATAGCTGGGTTGACGACTTACACGATGCGTCAAAAACAACGCGTAATTTCGTTGTCGAACTTTGCGGTCTCAGTACACACTGTTGCGGGATAAAATAGTGTGGTTCACTGGGAATACCACTGTCGGCTAGTGACATGTGCCCTAAGGCTAAATACTCCTTCATGAATGCAACGTATAAAGCTTGGACCTCAGGTTGTTTTTGAATCCTTCGCTCTAAACATAAAAATCTTCGTTTGGCAGTTTCGAGGGAATTGCCCAAGCTCGCAGGGCTCGATTTGAAGGGTAAAGAAACTCTTAGCCGACCCGAGGGTAATCTTGTAACGGTTTGATTAAATAATTTCTCGCAAAGCTGTTGTTCTGGGGTATATCGTTTTGTTGATGCGACGTTAGGAATTTCCTCAAGCTCCCAGAACTTCTGCACACTGACATCGAGGGATTGCTCTTGGAGCGTGGTTAAATGACAGCTAGAGTCCTTTAGCTGACTAGTCAGGGATTTATATCGACCTGATACAACCCACCCAAACACAGTGTTTTGCAATGATAGCTTATCACTGGCTCCTTTAATGTGGCCTTCAGCTAGCAAGTCAAAGAATGCATCTGCACCCAATAGTAAATCTACCCTTTGGGGTTTGTAAAATAATGGATCAGCTAGCGAAAGGTGCTGTGGAATACCTAACTCCGAGTTCTGGATTGCCTTTTCTGGTTGATATGACGAGATGGATCGCAAAACGCATAGTTCTGCTGACATCTGGAAATTGCTGGTGCGAGAACATATTGAGGTTTGTACACAGGTCTCAGTTAAGGAGTTTGACTTTCCTATTCCAAACAATCGGATCGGCTTTCTAATGCGGTGCAATTTAAGAGTATTGGCTAAACTTTCAGTTTTGAAATTGACCTGGGATCCTGAGTCCAATAACACTCGAGCTACTTGATACTCCCCAAGGCGTCCTTTTATTTTAACCAAGGCTGTGGCTAATACTACCTGTCCTGCGTTTACTGACCGGGCATGATTGACAGCTTCATCAGGAACTTGGTTTGAACTGGTTGCGGTATCTAAAGTTGGTTGTGGGGCGATAGACTGAGTCGAAGCGGAAACATAACGATGCAGCAAACTATTGTAAGGCTTATTACAGACTCGGCAATGAGATAAATTGCAAGAGGAAACATTATGCCCTCGTTTAAGGCAGTTAATACAAAGTCGCGAGCCCTTGGCGAATCTAAAGCGGTTGGCAACCGAAAGCGCAGTAAACGAGGAACAGGCAGTGATCGCGTGATCCTGTGACTTACAAAACACACACCTGGTGATCTGAAGTTGCTCCGTTTGATTAACTGCTAATAACGTAGTAGTACTCTTCTTGGGCCGGTTGTCTCGATAAGCCTTATTAGTTTTCCCGTTACTCGATGAAGATTCTTCAACTGACAAGTGTTGATACCGCTTATTCATCTCATCTTCGCAATCTTTCCATGTGGGAATCTTAGAATAATCAAGCCCCTCTTCCCATCTAGCTCGCGTTCCTGCGTCCACCTTTGACATGACTATATGGATAAACATGACGTTAACAATTTTACTGTCATCACCAACAGACAACAATGATTCATAAATTGCCCTAACATTGTCAATCAACGTCCTCAACGACGAAGCAGACGGACTGTGTATGCAAGATAAATCAAATAGCCTTGAAACACCTTCGAAAAATATTAGGCACTCATTATCGTATACACGTTTTAACGCATCGAGAGCCTTTTTATAATTACTATCAGTTACCTGGAATGCCTTTACTGTGCCCAATGCTTCTTTTTCAAGACAGCCAAGCAAATGATTAAATTTCTCTACGTTTGATAGTTGATCATCATCATGCACAAGAGTTTCGAACAGCCCAATAAAGTTTTTGTATTCTGAATAAACGCCAGTGAATTTTGGCAGCTTCATTTGCGGTAGCTGTCTATGATGTCCACCAGTCGTATTTAGTGTGTTGTCTTTTACATCTTGATGGTGATGTGAGCTTCTAAGAGATTGAAGAAGAGCTCGAGTAGTAACACATAAATCTTCCAGCTCTTCACTGGATGCCAAGTCCGGATTAATTTTGTCTAATGACCACTGTATATTAAATGCCCTTTCTACGTAAGCGTTAAGCACATCTAATCGACACTCTATTTGTAGTGGGTCTCTATCTAGAGTTTCTTCAGTTATTGATACTTTAATTCGCTTTATATTGGTGACAAGAATATCTCGCTGCTGAAGAAGTTCCAATTCATCGTCATCTTGTACAAAGGAGGAGTTATTACCACTGCGTTTTTTAGGAGGAATGGTAAATGTGAAATGTAAACGACAAACTTATTGTACTACCCTCGCAATGCCCACTACGTGTGAGCCGGCCACAGAACTGTACTACTTATGCGTTCACGAGTTTACCGCTCTTAAAGAGGAATCGAAGATAACCGTTTATGGCTAATGCATGTGTGTGCAGACATGTGCTCCGCCAATTATTTACAGCTATGCAACTGTGGTTGCGTAGTTGTGCGGGTATTTTTCCACTAAGTCACCAAAATTTCACTTATGTGCCAAATTTCAAATGAACAATTTTAACATTTATTGTAACAACATAATTCCACGTTGATTATTTTGCTTAAATAACACTGCAATTTGTTACCTGGTGATGAGTACTGGCGAGCTGCCGTGTGCAGTTACATAAACCCATGTGTTTCACTTGTTTGAAACTATATATTATGTTAATTCCAATTAACAATTAACTCCAATCCAAAATCCAAGGAATACTTTTTTCAACCCGGGGCGCCAAAATGAATAGTCAGAAATTAATAACTATTATTAATCTGTTTCCGTCAGGAAACAGCTACGAAAATGAGGGACACGGTGTGGATCTGGAGAGTTTAATTTTTCAACTGCCTTCACTGGCTTTATTGAACTTCTTCTAGCATGGAGCTTTAGCCGAGCGCAGCGGCTGCATGTGCAAGTACAAGAGAGGAAAGCTTAACATAAGTTCTAATCTTAACATTTTGTGTTACATTTGGTTAACTTCATTGCTTACAATCTTATTTATTTCATGATTTAATTTAATGTTTAACTAATACCGCGAAATGACTTAACAGTAACAAAGCACCTGTTGCAGGAATCCATAGTAAACAAAAATCAGAAGTAGAATTTCCAGGGACCGTAACAGTTATAAGTTTTATTGATAAAACTCGCACTGAAAAACTTATTTCCTGATTTTTATTTTTATTCCTCAAAAATAACAGTTATTTTTTGAGTTTTATTATAAAACTCATGATCATGATGAGCAAAAAAAATAAAAATCATCAATAACGATTATGTGTGAGTTTTATTTTATAAAACTCAAAATAAAACTCAATTCGCTTTTGCGGCCATGGTATTAAGAATTTAAATATGGTTTAAATTGGTCCTTCTTCGTTTGGCCATGTAGTTTTAATACATATAATAAAAAAAATATATTTTAACACTAAGCTATTTTAAAAATTGATTTAAGGTGAAAAAAGGGCCTTTTTGTATAACTTTTTTGTGAAGGCAGGATAAATATTGGTTTTTATGGATCTGATAACTTTAGATTAAGTTGCAAGATCTTTGAAGTTGTTCGCAATACAAAGTTAAGCCGGAAGAATTCGCGAATTTTATTTGATCCGTTCTTTCATAAATATTATGACGGGAAAAATATAATGGTCATAATTGAGAATGCAGCAATACTTCAGTTATGTGACTGTTTTCACCCCTCGCGATGAAGAAATCGCGGATTTTTTGACCTGAAGAATTCGCGAATTACTTTACCTGAAGAAATCGGTATGATTCATATGATTCTGATATTGTTAAAGTCGAATAATCCGCGAATTCTTCAGGTCAAGAGAATCCATGAATTCTTCAGGTCAAATGATTAACGAGTTTTCACCACTTGCGATTCAGTTGACATGAAGAAATCGCGCATTTTTCGACCTGAAGAATTCGCGGATTACTTTACCTGAAGAAATCGGTATGATTCATATGATTCTGATATTGTTAAAGTCGAATAATCCGCGAATTCTTTTGTTCAATACTGAAGCCCCCATTAAGAGAAAAATAGAAATTTAAAAAAATCAGAATTTCTGATTTAAACAACAAAAACCTACTTGTTTTTTATAGCAAAATCTATAAAATCCTAGAAAATGCTACTTTGTTTTTATAGCAAAACATGCAACTTTGAAATTACAAGAGAATTACAAGAGAACCATGCATTTCCTAAAAAATCACGGTCCATCGAGGTTAATTTTTTCGCGATTTTTGGGGCACAGGCCCCTCTTCAAGACTATTACCCTTTATTTTGTTCGTTAATTAAATGTTAGTTGTTTTTTTTTTTAATATTGTTGACAAAAGTGAAACGAACAACATGGTATACTCAGTTTTTTTAAATGGCCTTCAATAAAGGAGCTATTTGCAAATTAACTTAAAATCCACGGTAAAATCGAAGTGTATCATGACTTAAGTGGCACACTGTAAGTAGAATAAAGATCCATGCTTTTATAGCAAAACCTACAAATTCTAGAAAATGTTACTTTGTTTTTATAGCAAAACTTTAAAATGCAAATGTAAGAGAAGCAGTAATTTCCGTTGATAATCTTCCGCCTGTAATCTTCTTAAGTAATCGCGGTCCATCGATTAATTTTTCGCGGTTTTTGGGCACAACTTTTTTTTAAATCGAATCGATTTACAAAATAGTTTATACTATTAACTTTATAGGCAGCCGCTGAACCGTTAAAACACAAACGCATACGAACTGAACGGTAATTATTTTATTTATATTTATTTCTTCAGAATTGTAATACACAACATAATACAAATAGAATACACCGTGCATGGACTAATTACATTGTACAACAAAATGAATGCTTTTTAAATTTACTTCGATGGATGCTATATTTTTGAATTCGTTGCGAATTCCCAAGTTAAGTTCCAAGTGTTCCAAAAAGTTCCCCGACGCAAGGATTCTTATCACAAGGACCTGAAAGTTCGAAAAATGCTGAAATTGGCCAACTTTCCAGAGGTCTCAGAGGCAAACGGATTCATGGTTTGTTTTGATGTTAAAGTTTTTTAAAAAATACACTCTTTATCACAGCATGCAAATAACTGTTGACCGTTTTTTTCTTACGCTCTACTCCCGAGAACAACCGAAAAATAGCATGCCGCTTCGTTCTCTCTCTGCGCAGCAGACTTCCTTTCCTTTCGTTTTGGTTTTCTGTTAAGCCCTTTACTTTAAGCTGTTTTTGAATCGTCGTTCAGAGCAATCGGTCTGTAAGCGAGCCGAGCAAAAGAAAGCCGAAAAAACTGCTCGTCGGCTGAGTGCGAGCAAAATTGTTGTACGAGCAATTCAATCGGTTGATCTCTGATTTATTGCTCAAAGTCTTAAAGAAAAATAGTTATTTGGGGACCTCACGAATCGGTCAACAGTTATTTGCGAGCTATGCTCTTTATCTTTCAAACCCCATAGAACATTTTTGGGATTTTTTTAAGGGAGAAACAAATTCTAGAAAACTCAGTCAAAAAACATAAATGTATACAGCTGTTTTTTAATTACCTGTTTTTAAAAAGTTTGTTGTAATTTATCTTCTGGTAATCTTGTATCGATTATAATTGTATTATTAGACTAATTGGATAAGAAAAGATACAAGAACAAACTTTTGAAAACACAGGACGGCAAAACTACTAATATTTTGACCGCAGCTGTACACTTTATTGTTTTTTGACTGTTTTCTAGAATTAGTTTCTCCCGGAAAGTTGGCCAATTTCAGCATTTGAGGTCCTTGTGCTAAGAATCCTTGCGTCGGAGAACTTTTTGGAAAACGCAGTTTAACTTGGGAATTCTTAACGAATTCAAAAATATAGCATCCATCGGTAAATTTTAGATGTTACATAGTGTTATTATTAAATGTATTATTAATAACATTAGTTGTATCATAAAAAGAAGTATGTACGAAAACGCGTTTAGATTCAATTATATTAAAATTTGGGTCTCAATTTGACCTGCGAGATTGTCGTAAGTTTTTCTCAATTTCAAACTGTCTGAGATCGGTTCTCTGCAAAAACTCTTGACGCTCATAATATCTAAAATGTGATACAAAAAATTAATTGGATGTTTAGTTGCGCTTGCTCTTTAACTTACCCGTACTTGCCCTTGTTATGCGTTCTTAGTTGTTCGTCTATGCCTTCGTCGCTTTTGAAGTTTTTCCAATCCATTTGAGACTTTTCTAGCACTGAGGTTTTTTTTTTCTTTTCTGCTATGTTGAAAAGATTGCCGGTTTTATCTTCATTTAACGTTCGTTTAAATGTCCCGAGCCTTGAACCTGAAATACATACAGCATGATTTACCTTGGGATCGGCGAAACCTTATGTTTTCTCAATTTCCATACGTTTTTTATTCTCCGGTTTGCTGTTGACATTGTCAGCATTTTCTCCGGTATAATCTTTTCTTGGTTTAATTTTACTCTCGCCCTCAACATCGTTAAGAAAATCTGCCCACAGAGCATCCGATCGTGATTTTTCAGCTTCCTCGTCAGAAAGCAGCTCGTCCCGGTCTGTAATGTTGTGGTCGCTTTCAGTGCATACAGACTGGCGCGTAATTCGCAAAACGGGCACAGAATGCTTTTTTGATTTGATGTCAATTTTGTTCTCCGGCTCGTCATTTAATTTATTGCTGCAACCGGTGTCTGAAGTCACGTCATTAACACAATAATCAGCGTCGCTTTCGCAATCCGATGTGTTATCCCCTTCTATATTCATGTCGACACTCGCTTTTTCTCTTCTAAATCGAGTTCGTACTGAGTTGTCTCAATACGATGTGATTAACCATAACTTATCGATATAATATATCTTCCCCATATTTAAAAGTATTTATGTCTTTATTCCACTGTCACATATTATTGGATTAATACACGAAATCAACAGAACACATTTCATTGAAACATTTGATATAAATGTTGTTGTTAAAGCATATGAAACCGTTTAATAGCCTCTTCCCATACAGTCCATCCGTGTGAAACGGTTGGGATTTTTGACGAATGTGAAACTCGTGTTCCCACAGAGCTTCCATCCACATCCAATAACAGCTGACTTGAATAGAAGTTGCTCAACTCAACATTGACGTATGAAGTTTTTAACTCGACAAAACTGGCGTAAAATTGCGTTTTCCTAAACTTATTGTGAAAGTATATAATAAATAGCATAAGATAACAGTTTAAAACATATCTGAGCTTTTATAACATATTCTATAACGGGCATGCATACATATTGCTGACTGGGGGAGAGCCTAACCTCCCGTACCCCACACTCCTCTCTTACTACGCCCCTGTCTAGCCAATATTAATATGAAAAATTTTTAAACAAAACCAAATTTGTGCTGAGGGGATTCCCTAAAATGTTGAATTGCTGAATTGTTGAATTTTGGTCAGCTGTTAATCAGCTGTTCCATACAAAATCAAGTTTCAGAAATTTCAGCAATTCAACAACCTCGAGGCTGTTAAAAATTTTGTTGAATCGTTGAAAACCAGAGTTGTCACCTTTTTTGTTAAAAGTCACTTTAATATTAGTTAGTATTTACGAATTGCAGAACATATTCTGAGACTTCGCTGCAAACATTGATGTTTTCGTTTGCAGAACAGCTTAAATTTTGGTCCACACATAACGACTTGTTGGCGAATGCTTTTCCGCTCATAACGAACTACAAATAATTCAACAATAGCCAAAAAACAATGAATTTGAGATGTGCGTCAAATTAGCGTCGGTGACTAAGCGGCGATTGAGGAACGGTGGAATTTGGAACATGGGGGCAATTTTAAATTTTTGATTTTTCCGGCTTCTGGGGGCCAAATTAAACAATATTTAATGCAAAATTGTTTAGAATGAATATATCAATCGATCTAAATAGGTTGCAAGCCTATCCGACTTCTAGAAGTATATTACAAATCTATTCAAAAAATCGTGTCCCCACAATTTTCTTTATTGCTCCCCTCACAGAGGTTGTACCAATAAGCACGGTAAACATGATTATTGGGCGTTAATTCAAGCTTCTTGTCAGAAAGTATCATTAAGCTTAAGCCGTCAGTTTTTGAGAAAATCGCCTAACAGTGAATGCACCTCGGATTTTCCCCATACAAAAAAGGGGGGCAAATATTAATGCACGGTATATTGGCAGATTGGGGATCGCCCAAAGCAAGTTCAGTGAAAAAATCATAAAGATAAAGCCGTCAGTTTTTGAGAAAATCGCTTTACAGTGCGGGAAGATGAAAAGTTAAATGAAGTGCC
Organism: Drosophila prostipennis; assembly: GCA_037075205.1. NCBI lineage: Eukaryota > Metazoa > Arthropoda > Insecta > Diptera > Drosophilidae > Drosophila > Drosophila prostipennis. The sequence continues at coordinate 123,787 of JBAMCJ010000923.1, forward strand.
GCAAAATTCAAATTTGAACCAGTAAGTTCCAAGACATGAACCACTTTGTAAAAAATGTATTCATGACACTAACCATATGGGAAAAACTCTGTTTCGACGCTAACTTTATTTTCAATTAATTAGACTTTCACAGACGTTGTACCAACATGCTCGGTACATCAGTGGAAAGGAAATTAATGTTACTAATTAACTAATGTGGTACGGTTAACGAAAAGCCGTCAGTTTTTGAGAAAAACGCATAGCGCGTTGTCGGCATCTCATTTGTTGCAAATTTGGAACCGCAACCACCCTGTTCTACGCTCCCAAGACTCTTACCATATGGCAAAATATTTATGTTTCAAATAAATTAAAAAAATAAAATCGCGCGATTTTTTTGCCTCCGGCGCTTTTATTAGCATTTCCCATCTCTTTTTAAATACTAACAATTAACTATCTTAAATTTCAGGAATCCACCGATACGGACAATGAAAAGAAATAGGCTTAATATGTACCACTAACCAGCATTTTTTATAAATAAATATTTACTGTCCAATCATTAACCACAGTTTAATATAGCATTTTATTTACTATTACAAATGAGTTACAAGTATAAGGAGGTACTGAACTAAAAACTCTCGTAATTGGCTTTGATAAAGACTAAGGTTGATCCTCCTCGGATTGCGATTTCTTAAGATTCATCTTAAAAATGTATATGTTGGTCATCCATCCCAAGCTCTTAAGGAATCACGGTCCATCGAGGATATTAATTCGCGGTTGTGGGGTCTGACCTGCTATAAAAACAATTTCACATTTTTGTCGAATTTTTTCGAACGCTTATTATTTTGACAACAAACGGAAAGCCCATATGTTTTTTATAGCAAAATGACACAAAACACCTCAAAATCCTAGAAAATCCTACTTTGTTTTTATAGCAAAACACGCAACTTTGAAATGCAATCACAAGAGAACAATGCATTTCCGCAAATAATCTTCTGCACGTAAATTCCTAAGAAATCGCGGTCCATCGAGGGTAATTTTTTCGCGGTTTTTGGTGCTCAGGCCGCTCTTCTAGACTATTACCAAAGCATGCTATTTTTAAAAAATACTGCAGTATCAAAGAACGAAAATAAGACTACGAACAAAAAAAGTGGATTGTGCTTGTGAGTGTGTGATAATGAATAAAATTAAGGAATGCATAAGTGCTCCAGACACTTTTTGCAATGTGTGTGGTAAATTTATTATGAGCAATACATTTCGACCCTTTGACAGTGAGTAAAATATCGATATTTCCTCTACTTTCGCATTAAACCAAATCTTGAAGAGGCTTGACATTACTTAAATGGAGCGAAGGCAAAAGGTATGTTTTTGTTTACGATGCTTTTTTGAAAGGTCCATTATTGTTTTCTTGACATAGATGCTACATGAAGTTTGACACGCCAATGATGTGGAGAAAACCATCTTGTCATGTAACAAATTGCTACTTTTGCCTTAAGCCTAGTACTCAGTTCGGCTAAGACTTTTATTAGTCGAAATATAGTAATCTTTTAGTGTGGTCCAAGTTTTCGGAGTTCATCCGCAATGCATGTAGCATGGTCTTACTGGGTTTGTTGACAATCAGCAAACATCAAATGGCGCCAATTTTTAAATATTACAAAATGTTGAGCCAACCTGGGTCGCAAGCTAAAATTTGATGTTGGCACGGCGATATGTATTGCCGCAACTCCTACAAGCAGTTTTTCATTGGTTTTTGGGGTACCGCGGTTGGAAAAAGTCCCAGCTAAAGGCGTTAGCTACCTATTTGCCTCTCGCTTACTCCTATGGTTAGCTAGCTGTTTTCTTTCGATGCTTAGGCATCGGAAAGAACGCAAAATGGAAATGCTCAGTGACACTTCCCAAAATTCATTCCGCATAATGTCCCATATCCAGTATGTCCCGACAAAATAGATAATTACACTACTTCGGATAGCTCTTCTATGTCCGATGACTCCAGTCCGGGTGAAGAAGAAGTTATCCTACTTTCTCAAGAAAAATTAAATGATTGGATTCGAGATTTAGAGCTGACAAAAGAGAAGTCAGAGTTGCTTGCATCTCGAATGAAGCAGCACGGATTTTTGAAACCAGGAGTGAAAACCACTCTTTATAGAAACCGTCATGAAGGTTACTCTAAGTATTTCGCCAAAGAAGATCAGATTAGCTACTGCAATAACATAACTGCAATGTTTCTGCAGCTACAAGAAGTTCACAATCCGAATGAGTGGAGACTCTTTATCGATGGTAGCAAAGCAAGTTTAAAAGCAGTTTTGTTGCACAATGGAAATTCGAAACCATCTATTCCAATTGCACACGCAGTTAGCACCAAAGAAACGTATGACACAATGGCTAAACTTCTTAAATATATCCAATACGATCATTTTGAGTGGAAAATATGCGCAGATCTTAAAGTGGTTGCGATGCTGTGTGGGTTGCAAGGCGGATATACAAAATATTGTTGCTTTCTTTGCCTTTGGGACAGCCGATCAGATGCACAGCATTATCAAAAAAAGAAATGGCCATCCAGAAAAACTGATGTTATTGGTGAGGCCAACATAAAATTCAATCCTTTGGTAAATCGAGAAAATATTATTCTGCCACCGCTACTCATCAAATTGGGACTATTTAAGAATTTCGTTAAAGCCCTCAATAAAGAAGGTGCTGCATTTGCCCACATGTTGTCCATATTTCTAGGACTTTCATATGCCAAAGTAAAAGCAGGAGTGTTCGCAGGTCCCGAAATAAAAAAGATTCTTAGAGATGATACATTTAAGCTCGCGACCTAAAAGTGATTTGGCTGCTTTTTTTCCTATTGTATGAGCTGCTATCGGTTTCACGGTTAATAGACCACATGTAGTCTCCCATCATCGCTTCATCCCAAAAGCAGTGATATCGTCGCTCCATGGCCTTCATTTGTTGATGGAAGCGTTCACCATGCTCATCACTCACGTCCCCCAAATTTTCTGGAAAAAAATCCAAGTGGGAATGAAGGAAATGAATTTTGAGGGACATGTGCACTCCTGCAAAAGAAAAATGAATACATAGTTGTTGTTACACTTAAAACCTTTTATAATTATTTTATTTATTTATTTATTTAACAAATTAAGCTTAGCATACAATGTTAAATAATTATTTTAAATATTTTAACTAACCTGTAATTTTAAATTTGTTAGTAAATTTTGTTCAATAAAAACATACCCATTGCCTTATAATTTTTGAGGAGGTCCCGAACAATGGTCTTGTAGTTGCTAGCCCTTACATTTCCTAAAAAGTTGGCCACAATCAGCTTATAGGGTCTTCCCACAGAGCTCCATCCACCGTCTACCATTCGTTGAACGGATGGTCCGTAAGGTTTTGCCGTTCCGAAAATTTCCCAGTTAGTCCGCCATCCAATTTTAACGGACTTTGACGGGCTCTTTTATGCGATAGTTAAGCGATGTTTTTTCGGTGCAACTCTGAATTCTTCCTCTTCACTGTGAAAAATGGAACGTTGACTACGAGAACAAATCAAATCAATGGCGGGAAAAAATTAAATAATGCTCAAGTTCATTGTTTTTTGGCTATTGTACAATTATTTGTAGTTTGTTATGAGCGGAAAAGCATTCGCCAACAAGTTGCTATGTTTGGGCCAAAATTTAAGCTGTTCTGCAAACGAAAACATCAATGTTTGCAGCGAGGTCTCAGAATATGTTCTGAAGTTCTAAATACTAACAAATATTAATTAAAAGTGTACTATGTACTCCTATAAAGCTCCAAAGTGGCTATAATAGCCTCTTCCCATAGAGTCCATCCGTGTGAAACGGTTGGGATTTTTGACGAATGTGAAACTCGTGTTCCCACAGAACTCCATCCACCATCTACCATCCGATAACAGCTGACCTAAGAGCAGTTGCTCAACTCAACATTGACGAAGGGGGATTTTAACTCGGCAAAACTGGCGTAAAATTGCGTTTTCCTAAACTTATTGTAAAATAATGTAATAAATAGCATAAGATAATAGTTTAAAACATATCTGAGCTTTTATAACACATTCTATAACGATTATGCATACATATTGCTGACTGGGGGAGAGCCTAACCTCCCGTACCCCACACTCCGCTCTTACTACGCCTCTGTCTAGCCAATATTAATGTGTAAAATTTGTAAACAAAACCAAATTTGTGCTGTTTTGGTAATTTATAGCAACTTTGGAGCTTTTTAAGAGTACATAGTACACTTTTAATTAATATTTGTTACTATTTACGAATTGCAGAACATATTCTGAGACTTCGCTGCAAACATTGATGTTTTCGTTTGCAGAACAGCTTAAATTTTGGCCCACACATAGCAACTTGTTGGCGAATGCTTTTCCGCCCATAACAAACTACAAATAATTCAACAATAGCCAAAAAACAACGAACTTGAGCATTATTTAATTTTTTCCCGCCATTGATTTGATTTGTTCTCGTAGTCAACGTTCCATTTTTCACTGTCAAGAGGAAGAATTCAGAGTTGCACCGAAAAAACATCGCCTAACTATCGCATAAAAGAGCCCGTCAAAGTCCGTTAAAATTGGATGGCGGACTAACTGGGAAATTTTCGGAACGGCAAAACCTTACGGACCATCCGTTCAACGGATGGTAGATGGTGGATGGAGCTCTGTGGGAAGACCCTATTAATCAATTTCAATTGGTTTGGGAGAGAGGGCGGTATAAGTGTAAAAGTGAAAATTTTAAAAATTGGACCTGTTGTGGCGGTGGGGATAAATGTTTTTTTCCATTAGCCGTCATGTATTCTTAATGATAATACGCGTCGAATGAGAGGTCATATGATAAAATCCGATGCTCCGTTCAAAAAGTATTCCAAAATTAAGATTTTAGAGGACTTTCCAAAATGAAAACTTTTGTCTGTTGGTTTGTACGTATGGATCCAATCGTTGTCGTAGAATCCTGTAATAATTTTTATAGTTTTAAGCAAGTCAATATAAGAAACGTTTGTTCTACGACTTTTAGAAAAAACCGGCAGTTTGGCGGGAAATTATCAAAAAAAAGCTAGATTTTGTAGTCTAAACGACTAAAGCTACAGACTAGTGCAATACCTCGTTAAAAAGGTAATGTAATATGCTAATTATTTATGGTTAAAAGCTATTTCTTTGAATCACTTTTTCGCTATTTTCTCAAAAACGGCTATAACGATTTCTTTTTATATTTGAAATATAGCCCTTGAGATTTCTCAACTTTTAGTGTATAATAGGGTCTTCCCACAGAGCTCCATCCACCATCTACCATCCGTTGAACGTATTGTCCGTAAGGTTTTGCCGTTCCGAAAATTTCCCAGTTATAGCCTCTTCCCATACAGTCCATCCGTGTGAAACGGTTGGGATTTTTGACGAATGTGAAACTCGTGTTCCCACAGAACTCCATCCACCATCTACCATCCGATAACAGCTGACTTAAGAGCAGTTGCTCAACTCAACATTGACGAAGGGGGATTTTAACTCGGCAAAACTGTCGTAAAATTGCGTTTTCCTAAACTTATTGTAGAATAATATAATAAATAACATTAGATAATAGTTTAAAATATATCTGAGCTTTTATAACACATTCTATAACGAGTATGCATACATATTACTGACTGGGGGAGAGCCTAACCTCCCGTACCCCACACTCCGCTCTTACTACGCCTCTGTCTAGCCAATATTAATGTGAAAAATTTGTAAACAAAACCAAATTTGTGCTGTTTTGGTAATTTATAGCAACTTTGGAGCTTTATAGGAGTACATAGTACACTTTTAATTAATATTTGTTAGTATTTACGAATTGCAGAACATATTCTGAGACTTCGCTGCAAACATTGATGTTTTCGTTTGCAGAACAGCTTAAATTTTGGCCCACACATAGCAACTTGTTGGCGAATGCTTTTCCGCTCATAACGAACTACATATAACTCAACAATAGCCAAAAAACAATGAACTTGAGCATTATTTAATTTTTTCCCGCCATTGATTTGATTTGTTCTCGTAGTCAACGTTCCATTTTTCACAGTCAAGAGGAAGAATTCAGAGTTTCACCGAAAAAACATCGCCTAACTATCGCATAAAAGTGCCCGTCAAAGTCCGTTAAAATTGGATGGCGGACTAACTGGGAAATTTTCGGAACGGCAAAACCTTACGGACCATCCGTTCAACGGATGGTAGATGGTGGATGGAGCTCTGTGGGAAGACCCTATAAATTACCAAAACAGCATAAATTTGGTTTTGTTTACAAAAATTTTCATATTAATATTGGCTAGACAGAGGCGTAGTAAAAGCGGAGTGTGGGGTACGGGGGGTTAGGCTCTCCCCCAGTCAGCAATATGTATGCATAATCGTTACAGAATGTGTTATAAAAGCTCAGATATGTTTTAAGCTATTATCTTATGCTATTTATTATATTATTTTACAATAAGTTTAGGAAAACGCAATTTTACGCCAGTTTTGCCGAGTTAAAATCCCCCTTCGTCAATGTTGAGTTGAGCAACTGCTCTTAAGTCAGCTGTTATCGGATGGTAGATGGTGGATGGAGTTCTGTGGGAACACGAGTTTCACATTCGTCAAAAATCCCAACCGTTTCAAACGGACGGACGCTATTAAATGACCTCCAAACTTCCGCTTCCACTGATGATAGGTGTCCTTCAAATGTATTATCATACATCACATGACTTGCTCTTCGGGTTGTACATATCCGCCATGGCTGCAAAAAAGAAATGAAGCTGCACGGTGTGCGGTTTGTGCTTCTTTAAAAAAGCGAAGCGCGCCAAATATCCTTCATAATTATCCTTTTTCCGGCCATAGTGCGGAATGGTCTCTTTAAGGTCCCGCCACAGACGCTCAATTTTTTGGGTGTTGGCCTTCGTGACTGGGTCAACAAAATTGACGGAGTGGTTGACCTTCAGATGCTGATAACCTTCGTCATCCAAGCAATCATACGCTCTCCAGCAATCGGAGACGATGGTGGTCCCGGCAGCGACCTTCTCTTGGATCAGTGGTAGGAGAGTGTCCTTTGACCGGTCCTCTACCGGAACAATGAAAAAGTCGCCCGTCTCGCGATCTATGCCACCGAAGACCCACTGACCCTCGATTATTCGGCCGCAGTTATGTTTCCTGCGACCAAACTTCGTTTCGTCGATTTCCACAGTCGCACCATCGCCTCCAATTACGGTCTTGACCATTTTTCCGACCAATCTACATATATTTCCCTAAGGAAGTTCGTCCAGTCGCCCACGGTTTTGGGCGCCCATCCCAATTCATCCTCCAAAAAAGAATATGTGGAGCCCTTCATGTTCCACGCAATGAACTTGCATGCCTCACTGAAGGACACACGAGCATTTTTAAAGAACGTGTTTTTGAAGGCACTTTCCTAAGAAATTACTTTTTTAGTGTATATAATATAATTTTTGAACATATAAAAATGAAAAGCTTGCCTTAAATGGACACTGCCTCTTTGTTTTCTTCTTTTTGTTGAAACTTTCAACTGCGAACCTTCGCCGGCATACAAACATCATTGTTCCACCGTCTTTGACCACTTTGCATGGGCAGGTTGGACAGTCGCGCTTGTCCAAAACAACTCCGTGATCTTGTAAAAAGCGGAAATGAGCTTTCTAATCCATACCGAGAAACTCTCCAAACGTTACAGAGCAGGACTGGCACGTCATGTTGAACAATATGAATCAATAAACACAAATTTTTGATACAAATTTGAATATTACGGAAACTTAAAAGACAACTCGATTTTTATAGCAAGTATGAGAAAAGCACCCTTGTTTTTTATAGTAAAACCGGGAACTTTGAAATTCAATTACAAGAGAACCATGGCCGACCGCCAAGTTCTTCTTGCACGTAAATTCTTAAGAAATCGCGGTCCATCGAGGATAATTTTTTCGCGAATTTCGGGGGTGAGCCCGCTAATGTATAGTATTACCATTTTTTTTGTAGGTTTAAGAAAAAAAAATTTTTTTTGGTAAATTAATTTATTGTAGTGTTTAATTTTGGCTTAAAAATATGTATTCAAATATTATAAACTTATTTCAACAAAAACAAACTTAAAAAAGTTGCTTTGTTTTGGAATTATTAATTAATGCCAAAAAAACAGGCCAAATGCCCAATGGTGCATCTGTCTGTCTGTCCGTCCGTATGAACCCTGAGATCTCGGAAACTATAAAAGTTAAAAGATTGGCATTTTGCATGCAGATTCTAGGAGTTCCTACGCAGCGCAAGTTTGTTTCAACGTTGTTTCCCTGTCTAACGCCCACAACAGCTTATGTACGATTTTAAAAATTTAAATATTTCGGAAAAGTAAAAATGCGGGTTTATTGTGTTTATCAATGGGTCATTCCACGTGAAACGTGACAGGCCAATTTGGGTCAAATCTCAGAATCAAGCGAAACTTTTTTTTCGATGGACGATTGAAATATAAGGATTTTTTTTTTCTTTTTTAACTCTTACCGTTTATTTTTAAAAAATATTTTTCTAATTAAGCTCCGATTTTTAAGTTATGCAGCACTTGAGACTCGTTTGAGTTATTTTTATATTTGGTATGCCACTTTGTGGCATATCTTAATATCTTTCAGAAAAATATTTTAAAAAATTTTTAAATTTAAAATTAATTATTTTTTAAGATAACTTAAAATTAGAAAACTTTTGTACGCCGGAATACACGCGGTTTCCGAATAAAAAAATTATCCGCATATTGCTTCATCAATTCTTCACAAAGTGGTAAAATAAAATTTTTGTAATCGCAAGACGTACTAGTAAAGACAGCGATTTTAGTTTAGCGACTTTGCATCAAGCAACTACAGCGCAACGTGTAAGAAGAGAACAGCAATACGAGCGCGGGAGAGCAGGAATAGTGCTTTCCCTTTCTTACACGTTGCGCTGTAGTTGCTTGATGCAAAGTCGCTAAACTAAAATCGCTGACTTTACTAGTACGTCTTGCGATTACAAAAATTTTATTTTACCACTTTGTGAAAAATTTATGAAGCAATATGGGGATAATTTTTTTATTCGGAAACCGCGTGTATTCCGGCGTACAGAAGTTTTCTAATTTTAAATTCTCTTAAAAAATACTTAATTTTTAATTTAATAATTTTTTTAAATATTTTTCTGATAGA
>JBAMCJ010000931.1:0-10666 GCA_037075205.1 Drosophila prostipennis
GCCACTGTGCGTCGGGTATGGAGTGTGCGTTGAGTTGACGATAGTCAACGCACATCCGCATGTCCCCGGTCTTCTTTCGGACCAACACCAGCGGTGCGCTGTGCGGGCTTCGAGAGGGTTCGATTCGTCCGTCCTGCAGCAGTTCGTCCACCTGCTCGTTGATGATACGCTGCATGTCCGGGTTCTTGGGATAATACCGCTGTTTCAGCGGTTTATCATCCCGAAGGGTGATGGTGTGCTCGGCGATATCCGTTGTTCCTTGAAGATGGTCGAAATGCCGAAGCTCCTCTTGAAGGAACCGGAGGGTTGCTGCGTAGAGAGGTTCTTCCAGCACTAGTGTTTCCTGCGGGGGTTCCGCGACTGTGGCCAAGTGCTCGTGAGGACAGTGACTCCGGAACGGGTTCCGCCTCTGGGCGTACTCCGCATCCGGTTGGGCAAGTAGTTGGTACTTCCCAATTCCTTGCGGGCTTTCCGGGAGGGGTCGTGGCACATCGTGGTGATGGCTAGGCGGTCCTGGCCCATGGGGTGCTTCCGAAAGGGGTTTCTCTGCTAGGCAACGGCAGCATGGAGGCGGTACTTGCCTACCCTGGAGCGGTGGATCTAGTGTTGGGGGAGCACAGGGTGGGTCGCCGCCTGCTCCCTGCGTGTGCGAGGACCCCGGGCGTTTCCCGACTGGCGGCAGCAGTCGATGGTACGGGTACCACGTTTCCCGCAGTCCCAACAATATAGGATTGGTGGGATCTGGCATTCTCGGACGAAATGTCCCACTTCACCGCAGCGGCTGCAGGCTCGTGCTACGTCGACAGGTGGCTCGGCTTCCTGAGCAATCATCCGGTTTGATATCGCTAGATTCGGTGGGCTGAAGGACGTCATCCTTGGAAGTACGGGATACCGTTGTCGGGGACCGAACGGAGGGCTATTCCTCGTTGTGTAGTTTCCACTGGCGGGTGGAACTAGTGCCGCGTGTCGTACAGGGTCCCGGTCCCGTGCGATTTCGAAGGCGGTGGCTAGTTGCGTTAAGCCTTCCAGCGAGGAGAACTCATGGCTCCGTATGAAGAGTTGATACTCTGGCAGCAGATCCTTTCGTAGATCCTTTCGAGCTCCTGCTCTAACGAGTAGTTCGCCCGCTGCATCATCAGGCGTAGTTCTACAACGTAGAACTTGAAAGGCTCGTCGCCTTGTTGGTGGCAGGTCCTAATCGCATCCTCCAGGCGCTGGTAGTACCGTGGAGGGAGGAAAAACTCCAAGAAGTCCCGCTTGACAGTTTCCCAGGGCACGGCATGCATGTGATAGGCTCGGTACCAGCCTTCGGTGCGGCCCGATAGCAATCCAGCGATGGCCCTTGGAATGTCGCTATTCCGGACGCTGAAGGTTGTAGCGCCTTCCTCCGGCCTGTCCGTCGAAAAGGACGCCCCATCCCCGAAGCTTCTCGGCGAACGCGGCCGCTGTCATGGACCGTGGTGGCGAGTGGGCCGTGGGATTGGGCCTTGGGTTCCACGTCCTGGGCTCGTGTGACGGTGATCCGGGGGTGGCACGGAGAGAAGGGTGTCGCCTGCGCCGGGCATCGGTGAGGTGGACCGGCTGGTCACTACCTTTTGGGTGGGGGCCTCCGGATATATGGCCTCCAATGCTGCGAAGCGTTCCCGGAGCGCCGGGCTGTGGTTGGACCCTCCGATGAACGATGTGAGCCGAGATCGCAGTTCGTCCACTTGGCCGTGTGTGTTCAGACCAAACTCATTGAGTAGGGCCTGTAACTCGTCCTTGCGCCGGTAGGAAATCCATCTGACCCCCATGGTTTCTGTTCTGCGTCCTTCGACGCTTTCTTGACCAGGTCCGTTTTCATCGGTCGACCCGATGAACTGTGCGGCTGGGTGTCGCTGCGGTTGGGCCTACGGATGAGCGTCACGTGGATGCCGATGTAGGAGTTGCGCTGAGTTACGCCCCCAAATGCACGTGCGTCACGGGACTGCTGGATGATGAGGTGGGTGTGGCTAGGTCTCCCGACTAGCGACTGGCTGCGGTAATCGGTGGTGACGCAGCGGCGAGCCTCCAGGCGGTGGGTGATCCGTGGTCCACGGTTAGCGTGGTGATTGTTCCCTCGTCGCGGTGACTGCTGTGGATGGCGCTGCTGAGGCGTTCGGCGGACGTCGATGCACCTCGGGGTGCTCTTGGCGTGAGGGATCTCTGTTAACGGCACAGTTGTCCCGCTCTTGGTGCGCGTGAATGCGTGGCGGGCGGCGGAAGTGCGGCGTAGATTGGCGTCGGCGGAAGTGGCAGTACGGACTTTTAAGTCAGGGGTGCTCAAGAAAGATCCTACGGCTGGGCATGGGTCTTTAGACCATGCGGTTGATATCGGAAAACCCAACTCCTACAGGATACCTATGTCGTCCTGAATCATCCCTGCTCGGGCGCCAAACTGTAAGGATTTTCGTAGGCTGGGATAGGCTTCAGTCCGGCCAGAGTCCTCTACAGTTAAATTTGTAGAGACACAGGAGACGAAATGGGACTGGGAGTTGCCGCCGGGACTTTTGTTCTTGAGATCACGCGGCCTGGGTTTCCGCATCTACGTAGGGTAGATCGCTTGGACACGTAAGCCCAGACTGTGCCGACACAACTTAGCACTGGGGTTTTTCGCTGGGCTTGATCGTGGGCGAGATGGTGCACATGGATGCGCGTGAGCGATCGGGGATAGCTTTTCCCGTCCGACAAGCGTGCGTATTGCGTAGAAAAAGCCTCGGAAACGCAATGCAAAAACTCGACCGACGTAAAATGAGCACGTGGACAGCCTCGTCGTCCGCGTTGCGTAGAGAAAGCCTCGGAAACGCAACACGAAAACGGGGCCGACGCAAAGTTTACTCACGGGGATTTTCGGCTGCGGGTGCGCGATCGCAAATAGCTTTTCCCGTCCGACAAGCGTCCGTATTGCGTAGAGGAAGCCTCGGAAACGCAATACAAAACCTGACCGACGTAAAATGCGCACGTATACAGCCTCGTCGTCCGCGTTGCGTAGAGAAAGCCTAGGAAACGCAACACGAAAACGGGGCTGACGCAAATTTACTCACGGGGATTTTCGGCTGGGCCGAAGCGTGGGTGAACAAGGAACGCGTGAGCGTGCGTGACCGAAGGAAGAGCGGGTGGGCGATCGCAAATAGTTTTTCCCGTCCGACAAGCGTCCGTATTGCGTAGAGGAAGCCTCGGAAACGTAATACAAAACATGACCGACGTAAAATGCGCACGTGTACAGCCTTGTCGTCCGCGTTGCGTAGAGAAAGCCTCGGAAACGCAACACGAAAACGGGGCCGATGCAAATTTACTCGCGGGGATCTTCGGCTGGGCCGAAGCGTGGGTGAACAAGGAATGCGTGGGCGTGCGTGACCGAAGGAAGAGCGGGTGGGCGATCGCAAATAGCTTTTCCCGTCCGACAAGCGTCCGTATTGCGCAGAGAAAGCCTCGGTAACCCAATACAAAACTTGGCCGTCGTAAAATGCGCACGTGTACAGCCTCGTCGTCCGCGTTGCGTAGAGAAAGCTTCGGAAATGCAACACGAAAACGGGGCCGACGCAAATTTACTCGCGGGGTTTTTCGGCTGGGCAGAAGCGTGGGTGAACAAGGAACGCGTGGGCGTGCGTGACCGAAGGAAGAGCGGGTGGGCGATCGCAAATAGCTTTTCCCGTCCGACAAGCATCCGTATTGCGCAGAGAAAGCCTCGGTAACGCAATACAAAACTTGGCCGACGTAAAATGCGCACGTGTACAGCCTCGTCGTCCGCCTTGCGTAGAGAAAGCCTCGGAAACGCAACACGAAAACGGGGCCGACGCAAATTTACTCGCGAACTTCACTCCAAATTTTATTACCAAGGCTTGGGGGTTGAATTTCACAAATCTATCTTCCTTTTATTCACTCTTTTATATTTTCCTAACCTTCGCACTCAGTGTGGGCTTTTCTCTTTTCTTAGCTTACTACTGTCTGATGGTACCGTCCGCGTGTTCCTTCCGCTGGTCTCACGCTTACGCCTAACAGCCCGAAGGGTTGCTCTTTACAGCATGCTTGCGCCTAACAGCCCAAATGGCTCGTTCACGGGTGATTCCGATAACTTATCGATACTATTGGCATTCGCCCCGACTGGCCAGCTGACCGATCCTGCTGATCAACACTGGCCAGCCCGCGCGCGCGTATTTGAAACTAGAATAACTTAGGTTTAACACTTAAATATATATATTTGAGATCTTAAACGTAAAGTAAGGCCTTCAATGGCAGGAAAATAATAATGCCTTTTCAAAGGCTGAGATGCTGTGTATTACATATAAGAATGTGGGGAACCTTAAGCGTCCTCACAACTTGGAAATTTATATTTAATCGTAAAAAAGGGTTATATTTTGAGCGAAAATTAAAGTTTTATGACCTCCTCCAAAAATTGTATGTACGCATTTGAGCTAGGCACAAGCCAAAAATAGGTTCATTGTTTTTCTAACATACTATGTTACTGCTTAAATTGGCTATCTGAGTGCGGCACTTTGACGACAAAAAATGAAACCGGTACACAGAGAAAAAAACGGAACAATATGGAAATTATATGTAGGGTATTCACCAGTCGCCATTTGCCACACCTGCCGTATCAATTTTTCCATTAGAAAATCGTAAGATTTCATATCAATATGGTACGAATTCATATGGTCGGAAATATCATTTTGATATGAACACAGAACGGACCAAAAAATTATATACAAAAATACCCGATTGATGACTTTATTTGGTATTTATACCCGTTACTCGTAGAGTAAAAGGGTATATTGTAGCGTTTCCGACCCCATAAAGTATATATATTCTTGATCAGGATCACTAGCCGAGTCGATCTAGCCATGTCTGTCTGTACGTCTGTCCGTCCGTATGAACGCTGAGATCTCGGGAACTATAAAAGCTAGAGGATTGGTATTTGGCATGAAGATTCTTGGAGTTCCTACGCAGCGCAAGAAGGTGCCACGCCCTCTCTAACGCCCACAATAGCTAATACACTACTTTAAAAATTTAAATATTTCGGAAAAGTAAAAATGCAGTTTTGTTGTGCTTATCAATACCTATAGAAATGTAAAGGAAATTTTTTAAATCGGACCATTCGTTAAAAAGTTATGGCTCATCAAAGTTTATATATCCATCTCCCTCGCATTCCCTTTAGCCGAGTGACAGGTATTAGATAGTCGGGACACCAACCCGACTATAGCGTTTTCTCTTGTTTTTTTCTCTGTTTATCAATAAATTATTACCAAACTCATTTGATGGTTTAGAAGTGTCCTATAAATCTGTCAGTTTGCAGTAACTAAGAATAAATCGCAGGGGCAGACTTTAAAGCTGGCAGTACTAGATCTTAGATAAGATTGATGCTCTCTACCAGTATTCTCGCTCCTGAAGGATCTTCTAAAAATGTTCTTAACGCAGAATTTTTAAAGTAATCAAATTAAAAAGAACGCTACAATTTTTCTACCTCAGGGGTGGTGTGGAAAATAAGAAAGTTCTGACAAGCGAACGAAGTCGCTCCGGGTATAGCTAGTTATACCCGTTACTCGTAGAGTAAAAGGGTATATTGTATTTGTGCAAAAGTAGAATAGGGAGAAGGAAGCGTTTCTGACCCTATAAAGTATATATGTTTTTGATCAGGATCACTAGCCGAGTCGATCTAGCCATGTCCGTCTGTCCGTATGAACGCTGAGATCTCGGAAACTACAAAAGCTAGAATATTGGGATTACCAACACATATTCATGGGCTTCCTACGCAGCGCAAGTTTACTTCGGCCGAGCGCCACGCCCCCTCTAACGCCCACAATCGCTATAAACGATTTTACAAAATTTAAATATTTCGAATAAGTAAAAATTCAGTTTTATTGTGTTTGTCAATACCTATCGGAATGTAGAAGATTTTTTAAATCGGACCATTCGTTAAAAAGTTATACCCGATCAAAGTTTTATATCTCCATCTCTTTCGCTCTCCCTTTAGCTGAGTGACGGGTATCAGATAGCCGGGACACCCACCCGACTATAGCGTTCTCTCTTGTTTTCATACGGGGGTGTCACAGAAATCTCTTCCAACCAAATTTCCCCCCAAAACCAAATATCGGTGTCACAGAAACCGTTTATAGTAGGCATTGAAGCAAATGTTTCGAAAATCAGATCAAATTTACTCCGAAACTCCTCGAAAACTCTACACGGTTTTGAAGGGTTGGTTTCCAAACCAACCGTACCCAAATCCGTCACCGGATTCTGTGACACCCCCGATATTTTCGACATCCCTAGTGGCAGGCCTGGGCAACCAAAAATACCAAAATCTGTCGACCTGTCTTATTGATTCTAAAATAAATACCGTAAAGGGACAAGACAAGAAGGAAGCATTTCCGACCCTATAAAGTATATATACTCTTGATCAGGGTCACTAGCCGAGTCGGTATAGCCATGTCCGTCTGTCCGTCCGGATGAACGCTGCGATCTCGGAAACTATAAAAGCTAGAAGATTGGAATTTTGCATGCAGATTCTAGGAGTTCCTACGCAGCGCAAGTTTGTTTTAAAAAGGTGCCACCCCCCCTCTAACGACCAAATAGCTAATAAACGATTAAAAATTTAAATATTTCGGAAAAGTAAAAATGCAGTTTTATTGTGTTTATCAATACCTATCGAAATGTAGAAGAAATTTTTTAAATAGGACCATTCGTTAAAAAGTTATGCCCGATCAAAGTTTATATCTCCATCTCTCTCGCACTCCTTTTAGCTGAGTAACGGGTATCTGATAGTGGGGGCACCCGACTATAGCATTCTGTCTTGTTTTTATACCCGTTACTCGTAGAGTAAAAGGGTATATTGTATTCGTGCAAAAGTATGTAACAGCTACAAGGAAGCGTTTCCGACCCCATAAAGTGTATATATTCTTGATCAGGATCACTAGCCGAGTCGATCCAGCCATGTCTGTCTGTCCGTCTGTCCGTCTGTCTGTCTGTCCGTATGAACGCTGAGATCTCGGAAACTATAAAAGCTAGAGGATTGGTATTTGGCATGAAGATTCTTGGAGCTCCTACGCATCGCAAGTTTATTTCAAAAAGGTGCCACGCCCCCTCTAACGCCCACAATAGTTAATAAACCATTTTAAAAATTTAAATATTTCGGAAAAGTAAAAATGCAGTTTTGTTGTGTTTATCAATACCTATCGAAATGTAGAAGAAATTTTTTAAATCGGACCCTTCGTTAAAAAGTTATTGCTGATCAAAGTTCATATCTCCATCGCACTCCCTTTAGCCGAGTGACGGGTATTAGATAGTCGGGACACCAACCCGACTATAGCGTTCTCTCTTGTTTTTCGATCCAGCCATGTCCGTCTGTTTGTCTATCCCTTTGTATGAACGCTGAGATCTCAGAAACGACAAAAGCTAGAAAGTTGGGACTAACACCACATAACCTTGGGCTATGTATGTAAGTTTTAAACAAGGCCTATTATTTTGACCCATAAGAAAATATAAACTTTGATATGTTTTTAATAGCAAGCAAAAAAAAAGAAAATAAAAAAAAAAACAGTTATAAGTCTAATATCGGTTTTAGGCGTGTATTTTTATATGGGCCATTTATGCCGGCGTTTTTGCATTTTTGTCAACTTGTTATACTTTGACGAGGTGTAGCTCCTAAAAAAGAAAAAAAGGTCAAAACCGTTTTTTATACCTAACTAGGACGGAAGCTAACTTCGGCAAGCCGAAGTTTTAATACTAAAAAAGCAAGATGAATTAATAAACAACAAAATATTGTATAATTGAAAAAAATCAAAATTTTAAAATTTTTCACCCCATTGTTCCTATGGGAGCTATAGGATATAGTCGTCTGATCGGCACGCGCTTTTACCCTGATGATGGTGTGCATAAAAGAATAAGGTTTGTAAAGTTTCATGTCAATAGCTTATATACTGCGCGAAATATCCTTAAAAACGTCACATTTTGACCGATTTCACCCTATTGTTCCTATGAGAGCTATAAGATATAGACGTCCGATCGGCACGCGCTTTTACCCTTTAAAAGAAATAGATTTGGAAAGATTCATGTCAATAGCTCTTACATTGCGCGAAATATCTTCATTTTATGAAAGCTATATCCGATTGTTCCTATGGGAGCTATAGGATATAGACGTCCGATCGGGCCGATTTTCAAACTTGATCTGCGTACACTTGTTTTAGGACGACTGTGAAAGTTTTAAGTCGGTAGCTTTTAAACCGAGCTCGCAAACGGTATTGAAACAGACATACATACGGACAGACGGACATGGCTATATCGACTCCCCTATTGATCCTGATCAAGAATATATATACTTTATGGGGTCGAAAACGTCTCCTTTACTGCGTTACGACGATTTTACAAAATTTACATTTTTCGGAAAAGTAAAAATGCAGTTTTGTTGTGTTTATCGAAATGTGGAAGAAATTTTTCAAATCGGACTATTTGTTAACAAGTTATGCCTGATCAAAGTTTTCTATCTCCATCTCCCTCGCACTCCGTTTAGCTCCCTTTTTGATTTTTAAAATTAAATTATTTAATAACTGTTATGCCAACATAAAAATCACAGAATAACAGTTATGCTTTGACTTTTAAATAAAAGTCATCTAATAACTGTTATTTATAAATAAAAAACACACAATAACAGTTATTCAACAACCTTTTGTGAAAAAATTAAAAATACAAGTTTTGTATTTTGGGTTGCAGGACAAAAAAGGATATATCCGTGTCTACTTCTTTTATGTAGATCACTTTTTAGCCAATGTTTTTTTTCGACCTCATAACTGTTACTTGCAGTCACTGGAATAAACACAAAAAAATGGTATTTAAACTTTTACAATCTGTAACGATTGGCCTGGGCGCCAGGCTTTTTTAAGTCTTTTAAAGTGACAGTGGGGATACGAGTGACGCTTTGATGAAACAAACTTGAGCTGCGTAGTTTCCGAGATCATAGCGTTCGGAAACACTTCCTTTTCCATGCTATTAATCAAGACTTATTTTATTGTCTCAACTGGAAAAGCCGCAAGTCACAGTGTGACCAACTATTTTGTATTTTTACAGATTAGATCAGTATAATGCTGTGCTCGGACTTAAACAAAACCTAGTATTCTCGCTGTTATTACACAGTTACATACTTTTGCACGAATACAATTTACCCTTTTACTCTACAAGGAACGGGTATAAAAACGGTGCTTTTATTTTCGGTGTTGCAGTGTGTTATAAATGCAACAAAGCAGTTATCTAACACCAAAAACGAACTAATTTCCTAACAAACAAGAACTTTCTTCCTCATTAATAAGAGCAGCGATGAAATGACAACACCGTATAATGGACAAAACGCAACTAAATTAAATATATTGCATACTTACACGTATCGATTTCAACTGTACAGTTAAATTTTTCACAGAAATTTAAAACAACTCGAGTTTCAGTGCCATCAATGTAAACATTTCTTACATCGGAGTCCTCACTCACACCTATGTCTCGTGCATTGCTGTTAGTATTCTGGAAGTGGATTAAAATATCAGTTTCAACGAGAAAAGAAGTTAGCATCGGCAATCCCAAGTTTATATAGCCTTGTTGTTACTACAGACAGATTTGTGGCTCTACCACAGCTGAGCACGGAAGACCACACTCAGAAAAAAATCGCTATTACTTTTAGAAAGTCGCCCGCGATTTTAAAGCGCCAATGAATTTAGAAAATATTTCGTGATTATATAAATTTTTTCTTAAGTTTATTGAAATTTGCCTTTGATTTTTTTTAAATGAATAAGAAGAAGAGTTGTTGAATTTTTTCTTCGATTAATAGCGATATTTGCTTGGATTGTTTTTTTCTTGAATTAATGGCGAAATCGCCTTTGTTTCTAGACAAGAAATACTATTTTTCCCTAGAAAAAGTGGAATAGTTTGGAACATTTGTAAACTGTGAGCGGTCACACTAAGGCAAAGACAGGCTTCTTCGTGATTCTTCTACGTGGTTCTTCTTCGAATGTTCAAAAGTTATAAAGTGTTCAATATAAATGAAAAGTGTAAAAAGTTGGATGGTGAGCCTTAATAATAATTACTATCTATACACGGAGCGACTTCGTTCGCTTAAAAGTAGTTTCGATTGCGGTTGTCAGAAATTTCTTATTTCGTATCAGTAGATAAAAACTGCGAATTGGCTGTTAAAACTCTAATTGAAGAGAAACTGCAATTAAAAAGATGTGCGAAAGCTAAATGAGAGGGATGGCAAAATGGTGGTTTTGGTAGAATGCGAATCCCAAGGAGAAGCGGAAAACATTTTGAAGAATGGCCATAAGTTACGTGGAAGCCAGGTGTTCCTTGTCAAGGACTTGCAAAGTGGCTCTTCTAGAGCTAAGCATCAACGTAGACGGAAATTGGATGTCGTTTAATAACAACAAGGTCCTTATGTGGCAAGGAAAACCAGCTGAACCTAAATTAAAAAAAATATACGGAAACAGTTTGGAAATCACATTACGTATGCGTTCTTAAGCCAAAAGTCCAAGACAAAAAAATGATTAGAAACAAAAATAAATGTATTAAATATAGTCCTATGTTAGAATGTAGTAATGTTGAGCTCGGTCTACCGTCGACCTATGCATGGCACGCGGCACCTGGATAAAAACCATCAAAGACTTGGAAGTGAATA
>JBAMCJ010000940.1:0-27294 GCA_037075205.1 Drosophila prostipennis
GTTTCCAATGATTGGTAATGGGCAGTTTCAACGTTTCTTCGTCACATGGCTCCAGCAATGAGTTTAGAGGACGACCTACCAAAAAGTGTCCAGGTGTCAATGCCTCAAAATCGTTAGCATCGCAGGATAGTGCCTACAATGGCGTTGAATTCATTATTGCCTCCACTTGAGTGACAGCCGTCACCTTGGGCCAAAAAACGTGCAATAAATCACTTTTTCGACTTTGTCCTAGAAAGTTGCGACACATACCAATCGACAGGTAATTGATCCACTATTACAAATATGTAACCCTTTTTCAAATCAAAAACTTTTTGTAAAAGATATGCTCTTATCACTTAAAGCAAGAGAGAACGCTATAGTCGGGTTGGTGTCCCGACTATCTAATACCCGTCACTCGGCTAAAGGGAGTGCGAACGCTGTAGTCGGGTTGGTGTCCCGACTATCTAATAATTGTAACTCAGATAAAGGGAGTGCGAGGGAGATAGAGATATAAACTTTGATCAGGCTAAACTTTAACGATTGGTCCGATTTAAAAAATTTCGTCTGCATTTCGATAGGTATAACTAAACGCAACAAAATTGCATTTATACTTATCAGAAATATTTGAAAATGTGGGCGCCAGACACATTTTAGTATGGTTTGTGGGCGACTATGGGCGATTGTGGGGGTTAGAGGGGGCGTGGCGGTCGCCTGAAATAAACTTGCGCTGCGTAGGAAGCCCAAGAATATGTGTTGGTAATCCCAATATTCTAGCTTTTGTAGTTTCCGAGATCTCAGCGTTCATCCGGACGGACAGACGGACATGGCTAGATCGACTCAGCTAGTGATCCTGATCAACAATATATATACTTTATGGGGTCGGAAACGCTTCCTTCTAGCTGTTACATACTTTTGCACGAATACAATATACCTTTTTACTCTACGAGTAACGGGTATAAAAAACACACCGTTTTTAGGTAATTTTTCGCACTTCCGGGGGGTATATCTTAAAAACTAGGTATCGAATCGCTTTGCTTCCTAGAAGGAAGCGTTTCCGACCCTATAAAGTATATATATTGTTGATCAGGATCACTAGCCGAGTCGATCTAGCCATGTCCGTCTGTCCGTCCGGATGAACTCTGAGATCTCGGAAACTACAAAAGCTAGAATATTGAGATTACCAACACATATTCTTGGGCTTCCTACGCAGCGCAAGTTTATTTCAGGCGACCGCCACGCCCCCTCTAACCCCCACAATCGCCCATAGTCGCCCACAAACCATACTAAAATGTGTCTGGCGCCCACATTTCCAAATATTTCTGATAACTATAAATGCAATTTTGTTGCGTTTAGTTATACCTATCGAAATGCAGAAGAAATTTTTTAAATCGGACCATTCGTTAAAAAGTTAAGCCTGATCAAAGTTTATATCTCTATCTCCCTCGCACTCCCTTTAGCTGAGTTACAATTATTAGATAGTCGGGACACCAACCCGACTACAGCGTTCGCACTCCCTTTAGCCGAGT
Organism: Drosophila prostipennis; assembly: GCA_037075205.1. Lineage (NCBI taxonomy): Eukaryota > Metazoa > Arthropoda > Insecta > Diptera > Drosophilidae > Drosophila > Drosophila prostipennis. The sequence goes on from JBAMCJ010000940.1 coordinate 1,506, forward strand.
GACGGGTATTAGATAGTCGGGACACCAACCCGACTATAGCGTTCTCTCTTGTTTTAAGTGATAAGAGCATATCTTTTACAAAAAGTTTTTGATTTGAAAAAGGGTTACATATTTGTAATAGTGGATCAATTACCTATCGATTGGTATGTGTCGAAACTTTCTAGGACAAAGTCGAAAAAGTGATTTATTGCACGTTTTTTGGCCCAAGGCGACGGCTGTCACTCAAGTGGAGGCAATAATGAATTCAACGCCATTGTAGGCACTATCCTGCGATGCTAACGATTTTGAGGCATTGACACCTGGACACTTTTTGGTAGGTCGTCCTCTAAACTCATTGCTGGAGCCATGTGACGAAGAAACGTTGAAACTGCCCATTACCAATCATTGGAAACGCATCCTAGCTGTTCAAAACTCATTTTGAAATCGTTGGTCAAAGGAATACCTCACTATTACAACAACGAACAAGGTGGATTGTTCGCTCCAAGAACATCATGGTTGGGACACTTGCCTTAATCGCAGAAGATAATCTTCCTCCAGGAAATTGGCTTTTGGGCAGAGTCGAGGAAACACACCGAAACATCCGAGTGTAAGTTTTCGAATGATTTACTAAAATTGCAAAGAGTTTTTGGGTATATATACCGCTGGAGCCAAGTCAGCTTAGGCAATACTAACAAACGAGAATTAATGGCTTCAGAATTGATGGGAGGTCTTCGCTACATTACATACAATTTGCAACAAATAGCATTTAGCAATGAATTCCGGAGCCTCAAAGAAGGGAAGGCTACTAAATCCGCCAAAGTGAGTCCATTTATTTCTACCGAAGAAAGAATTGATTTATTTCGGGTTGGTGGGCGGTTGTCGAAGGCTGACGTGCCTTTTTCGGTAAAACATCCTTTATTGTTGCCAAGGGACCATCGGGTATTAAGCGCGCTCCTCGATTACATCCACCAAAAGAATTTTCATGTCGGGGCTCAATCTTTTTGTGCCTTCGCGCGTCAAGAATATTGGATCCTTAATTGCAGGAACTTAGCGCGCAAAACGGTCAGGACCTGTACAAGGTATGGGAGACTTACCAACCAGTCGCATAAAGGGACAATGTCATCCTTTCCAAGTGGCTGGAATGTACTTCGCTGGACCCTTGTGAATGCACTTCAATTTGCGCGGAAAGCGCCCAGTAAAGGTGTACCTTTGTCTCTTCATTTGCTTCGTGACGAAGGCATGTCACTTGGAGATTGTGTCAGATCTCAGCTCCAATGCGTTCTTGGCGGCGCTGAAACGATTTTTTGGAAGATGCGGCCCAAGCACGGATCTGTATTGCGACAATGGGACAAATTTTGTAGGAGAGTCGCGGGAGCTTAATCGGCAGTTCGAACGGACCTTTCAACAGCACATTCAGGATGCTTGCAGTCGGCGGAACGTAAGCTTTCAATTGTGTATTGTGGTAGAGTTCGATAAAGATAGCGAAGCAACTGATCGTTAAATGTACCAATGGAACTGCGAAATTTGCGATCCATACCAATCGACAGGTAATTGATCCACTATTACAAATTTGTAACCCTTTTTCAAATCAAAAAATTTTTGTAAAAGATATGCCGCTTTAAAGTTGAACAATTTTTCACTTTTAAAAAACACACCGTTTTTAGGTAATTTTTCGCACTTTCGGGGGGTATATCTTAAAAACTTGGTATCGAATCGCTTTGCTTCTTTTTTCCACTGATTGGTGTGTTAATTAAGAGTAAAAAAGTTATGCGTTATTTGCGAAACGTCCATATTTTCCATATTTTTCAACTTTGATGGAAAATAAAAAAAAACTATTTCTTCTTGATATAAGAACAGTTGTAGCTGCGTCCGCGTGTGTCCGCGGTTTTAAGAGCCAAAAAAAGGTAAAAAACCCTTGGTCCCAAATGTCGTATTTGTGTCGATTACCGGTAAAATCAAGACCTGTTTTTAGAAAATCCGTAAATATATTCTTTTTTTAAAAAAATAAATAAAAAACAACAAAAAGAAAATAAATAAAAAAGTTAAAGTTAAAGTTAATGTTTTCATTTTTAAAAAGTAAAATAACAAAAAAAAAAAAGAGAAAACGCTATAGTCGGGTTGGTGTCACGACTATCTAATACCCGTCACTCGGCTAAAGGGAGTGCGAGGGAGATGGATATATAAACTTTGATGAGCCATAACTTTTTAACGAATGGTCCGATTTAAAAAATTTCTTCTACATTTCGATAGGTATTGATAAGCACAACAAAACTGCATTTTTACTTTTCCGAAATATTTAAATTTTTAAAATCGTGTAAGAGCTATTGTGGGCGTTAGAGGGGGCGTGGCACCTTCTTGAAATAAACTTGCGCTGCGTAGGAACTCCAAGAATCTTCATGCCAAATAGCAATCCTCTAGCTTTTATAGTTCCCGAGATCTCAGCGTTCATACGGACGGACAGACAGACGGACAGACGGACATGGCTATATCGACTCGGCTAGTGACCCTGACCAAGAATATATATACTTTATAGGGTCGGAAACGCTTCCTTCTCCCTGTTACATACTTTTGCACGAATACAATATACCCTTTTACTCTACGAGCAACGGGTATAATTAATGTTTAAAAAAAAAAAATTGTATATTTCATGTTTTTTGAAATAATTGTCACAATTTGGTAAACTTGGTAAATCCAATAGACTTAACATTTCCGGACTATAATTACTAGAATCTAACTCTGTGACAAGGTTGTGATTCCATGACCCCAAAAAAAAACAGTTTGTATTCGCACATACTAAATTCAATGCTTAGGCAGCATAAGTTGTTTTGAGCTGGCAAAAGTGTCTATTTTCGTTTCTGAATAACTTTAAACGTGATTTTTTTACAGTAACATGATATATACAAAAATCGTTAGAGCCGTTTTTGAGAAAAATAAAAAAAAGTTTAAAAAAATTTGTTTTGTGCATATCTTTTTAAATATTACATTTACACAAATTAAATATAGTAGGCGCTTAAAGCATTTTAAAATACCTTTCAAACGAGATACAGCACAAGTAGCTTCAGTAGTTCAGAAGTTACGGCCTTCCGTATTTTAGCTATTTATAGCTGTTTTCCCGCTAAACTAGCGGTTTTTTTCCAAAAGTGGTAGAACTAAAGTTTTTTATATCGAGCTATTGAACATCATATCAAATTTTCAGGATTTTAAAACCATGTTTTGGACAAATCTTTCACAAGGTTGCGCCATTTGCAATTTTTGGGACCATGACTTTTTTACCTTTTTTGGCTCTTAAAACCGCGGACGCACGCGGACGCATCTACAACTTTCCTAATATAAAGAAGAAAGTCCAAATAACGTTTAAGGGAAGTATAAAAAAATAGTCTTAAATAGTTTTTTTTTTGTTTTCCATCAAAGTTGAAAAATATGGAAAAAATGGACGTTTCGCAAATAATGCATAACTAAGAGATGCGGCTGGCAAACTGCAATATGTTTTACTTTTTTACTCTTAACTAACACACTAATCAGTAGAAAAAAGAAGTAAAGCGATTCGATACCTAGTTTTTAAGATATACCCCCCGGAAGTGCGAAAAAATACCTAAAAACGGTGTGTTTTTTAAGTGATTAATTGTTCAACTTTGAAAGTAGCATATCTTTTACAAAAAGTTTTTAATTTGAAAAATGGTTACATATTTGTAATAGTGGATCAATTACCTGTCGATTGGTATGGGTCGCAACTTTCTAGGACAAAGTCGAAAAAGTGCGACGGCTGTCACTCAAGTGGAGGCAATAATGAATTCAACGCCATTGTAGGCACTATCCTGTGATGCTAACGATTTTGAGGCATTGACACCGGGACACTTTTTGGTAGGTCGTCCTCTAAACACATTGCTGGAGCCATGTGACGAAGAAACGTTGAAACTGCCCATTACCAATCATTGGAAACGGATCCTAGCTGTTCAAAACTCATTTTGGAATCGTTGGTCAAAGGAATACCTCACTATTACAACAGTGAACAAGGTGGATTGTTCGCTCCAAGAACATCATGGTTGGGACACTTGCCCTAATCGCAGAAGATAATCTTCCTCCAGGAAATTGGCTTTTGGGCAGAGTCGAGGAAACACACCCTGGTTCGGATGGTGTAACTAGAGTGGTAACTCTCAAGACAAGAAAAGGAGTCGTCAAGCGCAATGTTCAAAAAATTTATCCTTTGCCGTTGGAAGGTTGGAAGAGAGTTCCAAGGTCGGGAGCATGTTGGCGCTGTAAACCTACTTTAGGATTTAATCACGACTTTTAGTATTAATTGAATTACTTGGTATCGATGTATCCGTATGTTCTTATCGATAGTCATTAAGCTCATTGTATCATCTCAAGAAGAAAGACATGAAGAAAGAATAACTTGAAATTAAAACGCCGACTTGGAAACAACGTGTTTGAGTTTTTAATTAATAACTATACGTCGACACTAGTAGCCGATTGCAAGTCGGCTCTCAACATACTAGCAACAAACAACCATGTACAGATAACATGGGTGCCAGGGCACAATGATATACCAGGAAACGAAAAGGCGGATGAACTTGCACGAAAGGGGTCGGCAGACGACTCCTATACAACTAGTCTACCTGAATCCCTTAATACAGTCCAAGCAAGGATTCACGAACACTACGAAACACTAGCTAGTAAAAGTTGGTCAGAAAAGCAGGGTCTCAGGAGATCAAAGCTCTGCTGGCCAACCATCAAAAGCAAGAGAACTCGAGAACTAATAACCAAAAGCAAAGGGGATATTAGAAGGATCACGGCACTCATCACAGGCCATTGGGCCATTGGCACGCAAGCCATGAAGATGGGGCTTCCGTACAATGCTAATTGCAGGAGCTGCAAAGAAACAGACACACAGGAGACACCTGAGCACATGATGTGTCATTGCCCAGCACTAAACCATATCAGGGCGAGATACTTCGGGGCGTATCAGCTGGAATCATTGGGAGAAATAGGAAAGCAGAGGATAACTGCAATCCTAGGTTTTCTAAATGACGCAGGCTGGTACTGAAGAGAACGCGGAGACAACAATTTACGAGGGTGTGGATCAAAACGGAGCTCAGCTCTACTTGGAGGCTCTCAGAGAGGACCTCACCACTTCTACCTACCTACCATACGTCAGGAGCAAGGATTGCATCCAGGATTGCGGCACATCTAAAGACATTATTACGCCTCATTACGGGTTCGCGTATGTCTCTTAAAATGCACTTCCTTAACAGTCATTTCGACTTCTTCCCATTGAACTTGGGAGCAGAAAGTGATGAACAGGGTGAACGATTTCATCAGGATATGGCATCGTTTGAAAGGCGTTATGATGGTTTCTGGGATGAAGGAATGCTAAGCGACTATTGCTGGATGCAAGTACGGGAAGTATCTTCCCATCATACGCGGAAAAGTTCAAACAATAAAGTCTTCTTGCGAGTCTGAATATTTGTATGTTTTTGAGGGTGCTAGGTGTTTACCGAAAACCAAAAATCAAAAGATTTTCTTTCTCGATTTTTTTTTTAAATAAATTAAATGTCTTTGAATCAAGTGTACATATATTACAGGCTGTCCATATATTACGTAATCACAATTTCGGTGATTTTTGAACCCCCCCACGTAATCATTTCTTTATACAAAAACAATTTTTATTGCTCTTCAGTACTCATTTGGTTGACGTTTTTTGGAAAACCTTTGTGTAAACAACCTTTTTAGAAGATCCTTCAGGAGCGAGAATCAGAAGCCTTGTGGCAGAGCTATATAATAAATGAATGTGATCTAAGTAAAAGTATTTTTATACTTTGTATCAGTTACAATGTTATCAATGCAATTTTAATTTGCGCACAAATATGTATACGTGTTTGTAAATTGGAATTTGTGGTTTTAAATTTTTTTTTTTAATGAAACGAAAATATTTGTACACACGAAAAGATAGGTCTCCAATACAAAAGTAGCGAAGTAACTTATTATTTTCCGATTCCACATTTGATCGATAACACTATGCAGCATCAAAAATTTACCTCGATGGATGCTATATTTTTGGATTCGTTACGAATTCCCAAGTTAAACTGCGTTTTCCAAAAAGTTCCCCGATGCAAGGATTCTTAGTAGGGTTGTCGAATTTTTAAAAAATATCGTATCGATGATATTTGGTTTTTGAAAAAATATCATTAATGATATTTGAAAATATCAATTTAAAATATCGATATATCGATGATATTTTCTATTTTTTCAAAATATTTAAATTTTAATGGGAGAGGACATCACGGGCTGTTCATTTAAAATTCACAGCGCACATTACCGTTAATATGTTGCTTAAACATACCAGATATGAAGAAATTCAAGAAAGCGAAAAATGTTATGAAATCAAATTCACGTTTTTTTATTAAATACAAGAATTCTAAAATGAAAGCTTATGTTCTTCATATATTTTGTTGCAATAATTACGAATTTGGTTAGAAAACCGTCTCCACGGTCCAGATTTTAAAAAAATTTCGTTTTTAAAAACAAAAAATGGTCTTTAAATGTTTTTCTTAAATTTATAGGTGTTTAAAAAAACCCGAAATCACAATTTTTCGACTCTCAAGGAGAAATTTATAGGGGCTTACAAATTTTTCGACTTTCATGGAGAAATTTTCGAAATCCTTCTCTTGGAGACCTTTTCCTGGCCTGATTCGTGATTAGTGCAACAAAATCCATTTTTAAAGTAGGCATTTTATGTAAATTACAAATAAAATGATATGAAATGCTAGGAAAAGAAATCTGTACTTAAAGACTTTAAAAATACTCGCTCTGTTATATGCTGGTCCGTCATACAACTGCGGGCATCTCAAACCACGCCATAAGACCATCTTTCAGATGCAACTGAACTTTCAGGAGTAATAAGGCAAGCTAGGGCTAAGTCTTTAAAGTGACCAACCATTAGAAAGGACAAAAATATCATTTACAAATAACATCGATATTCGATATTTCGGACCAAAAAAATATCGCAATGATTATATTTTTTTTAAGAAAATATCATCGATGTATCGATATTTTGATATATTTTCGACATCCCTAATTCTTAGCAAAAGGACCTCAGAGCTCAGGAGCTCTCAGAGGCAACGTAATAGTGTTGCCGCCCTGTGTTTTTAATGGTTTCTTGTTGTAATTTATCTTCTCCTGGTAATATTGTATTGATTATAATTGTACTATTAGACTAATTGGATAAGAAAAGTGACAGCAATAAATTTTTTATAAACGCAGGGCGGCAACACTACTACTATTTTGACCGCAGCTTGTAATGGTCGGGTCTAGGTTCAGTCAGTGGTTTTTCTCCTATACTTATGGTTTTGGAGAAGAAAATAGTTTTTGAAATAATTAATTATAATTATTTAAAATTCGATAAAATTCCGCCTTAGGGTGACCCATTTCTCTGCCCGTTTCGAAAATTCACAGCACAGGCAAAATAGTGGTTTATCGAAACGCTTCTCTTTAACCTTCGGATGGGCGAGATAAGGTTCGTAAGCCGATCTTACTGTCTTTCCGTATCAAGTCGTGCCACCGAGCAGTTCTAATCGCTCCCAGTCTTTGATAAATAAAGCCATTGCACAGAAACGTAGAAGAATTTTAAAAGTTTAAAATCAATAGGCATCCGTTGCCATAAATACTAATCAGTGATTAGTAACAGCCCATCTCAGCTTAAAAAGTGTTAATTTTTGAACAAAATGAAGTGAATCCTAACCTAACCTTTTTAAATAGAGGACAGACACCTTTTAGCTAACAGCAAAAGCTGGCTAAAACCCGTCTATAGGATCCCATCAAACTCTTCTAGTGGCAGAACCAGAATTTTTCGAGTAAGTGACCTTTTTTGTGATTATCACAGGCACCCCCAACTAATAAACGTGTCCCATTTACCAGCAGCGCAGTCTTCGTATGTTCACCCTGAAGTTGTCCCCAAAAAAAAAAAGCTCTGTCTTCGGGATCGGCGAACAGCGTAAGCAGGCAGCTGAGGTGTGGCAGAAACCTACATACATATGTATATCAATATCCACGTGCGGTAAAACTTGGCCCCGCACCTGCCCCCTCGTGGCTCACCTGGCTTACTGCCGCCAAACATCTTCACGTGCATACGAAGCTGCACAGCCTTCAGTAAACAGCAGCGACCCAATTACGACCCTTTTGTGGCCATAGTGCCCAAAACAAAATTACAAACGTGGGAAAAGTAGCAAACTAAATTAAAACAAGAGAGAACGCTATAGTCGGGTTGGTGTCCCGACTATCTAATACCCGTCACTCGGCTAAAGGGAGTGCGAGGGAGATGGAGATATAAACTTTGATCAGGTATAACTTTTTAACGAATGGTCCGATTTAAAAAATTTCTTCTACATTTCGATAGGTATAACTAAACACAACAGAATTACATTTATACTTATCAAAAATCTTTAAAAATGTGGGCGCCAGACACATTTTAGTATAGTTTGTGGGTGATTATGGGCGATTGTGGGGTTTAGAGGGGGCGTGGCGCTCGGCTGAAATAAACTTGCGCTGCGTAGAAAGCCCAAGAATATGTGTTGGTAATCCCAACTTTCTAGCTTTTGTAGTTTCCGAGATCACAGCGTTCATACAGACAGACAGACGGACAGACGGACATGGCTATATCGATTCGGCTAGTAATCCTGATCAAGAATATATATACTTTATGGGGTCGGAAACGCTTCCTTCTAGCTGTTACATACTTTTGCACGAATACAATATACCCTTTTACTCTACGAGTAACGGGTATAACAATCAAGACATAATCAAACAATCAACAAAAACCTCTCCTAACAACAACAACCAGCAAAAAGGAGTGCAAATTGGAATCAAACATCCAGCAAATATAAAGGAGTCTATATAACAAACCTAACCAACGTGCATCTATACACCCATCAACCCTCTGGAGCAACGTGAAGGCCTTCATCAAGCAACCTGAGTGGGTGAGTTTTCGCAGTGTATTTAAAATATAATAACAGCCAAGGTGAAGTGCTAAAAATTCGAGCAATAAATACATATATGCAAACGTAAAAGAAAAATCAGTAAAAGAAAATCAAATGCAAACATGTAAAACCTAAATCCAAATTAAAACAAAAGCAAACCTGACAAACGAAAAGAAGACCTCAGAAAAAATACAACCCAAAATCATGTAACCCGTTTGCGAAAACAGTGCACAACGATCAAGTAATACAGGCATGCCGTTTTAGATAACGACATGTTTGTTGTGATTCTGATCTTTATGCACCGTTGTCTTTGCCTTGGCTGATTAGACCATTGATTTTGCTATTTGTTTTGATTACCATTGCTATGCACATATATTCACATTTATTTCAGCTGGTGTTGTTATGAGAATGGTAATTGATTTTAGAGAAAATTGTAACGAAAAATAAAGTAAAGTAAAATAACGTAAAGTAAAGGGAAGTCAACCATAATAAAAATGAATTTATCTCTTTTGGAAAAAGAATAAAATCTAAATAAATTCATTACTGAATTAAGCGCCCACCATCCAAATTAGAAACTGATAAATGAGTAATTATTGGAATAGGAATTGACCTGAAAATTCTTCCGTTATATTAAACTAAGTCCCACCTTCGTTAAAGAAGCAAACATAAAATAGAATTTATTTACCATGAAGTTGTCTCTTATTTTTAACACTGTCAATGATGAATAATTAAATAATGTACATACATTGAAATATGAATTGCTAAGCGTTTTAAAAGACATGGGGGTATAACTAAATAAAAGAGGGAGAATAAACATTTGGGTTTCATCGGCAACGATAAACATGGTTGGGTGGGTTAAGATAACTTGTGGCCCATAACATCATCGCCACCCCCTTTTCTATTCTTTGAGGATCACCCTTTTCTAGTAGTTTGTTTGACCTTTATCTAGTTACTTCGCCTGAAAGAAGGTTTGTTTTGTTTTTAGGGACTCTATAAAGTAAAATTTAGTAGTGTCGTGTTTAGGCTTCGGCAAGAACCTACCCCACCCCGAAATGAGCTACCGTTTAAAGGGTCCCGCAGCCGCCGATTGTCTCTAAACACTCAAATTGTTGTCCCGCAACATCTACACGCAACACGCTACAAGCTGTATGCTTTTATGTTTTGTGACTATGTTTTCTAAAATATGTTTCTCCCATAATAAAAATCCTAAAATTATTCTAAGTATGGGGTTTGAAAGATAAAAGGTGTATCTTTTAAAAAACTTTAACATCGAATCAATCCATGAATCCGTTTGCCTCTGAGAGCTCCGGAAAGTTGGCCAATTTCAGAATTTTTCGAACTTTGAGGTCCTTTTGCTAAGAATCCTTGCGTCGGGGAACTTTTTGGAAAACGCAGTTTAACTTGGGAATTCGTAACGAATCCAAAAATATAGCATCCACCGAGGTAAATTTAGAAAGCATTAAAAATGCTGCACAGTGTAATTATTAATTTAAAACTCGACAAATTTTGCATTGCCTGAAAGGAAATTAAATTTTTTTTGTATTTAAACACCTTATTTACTTTCAAGTACTTGAAACATACACACACATTGTGTCTTCTACATGTTCTGTAAGCAAATCAAAACATATCCAAATATACATATTTACAAACGTATTTGGTCAAGAGTTCGAATCTTAAGATTAATAGTTAATTTGGAACTTTGCTTTGCTTTTGTAGTAATTTTCTATTTTCTTCCATTACGGAAATTAAATAGGGCTTTTACTTCTGCTACAAAATGGGAAATACTTTTTGAAAAATAAAACCTTAGCATCTGATTCACAGAACTGACTATTGCTCGAAAATCATATTGATCGAAGCAGCAGTTTAAGTTTTTAAAATCCAAAACAAATTCTAACTTAAATTGCCCTTTCCCCCACCCCTTTTCCACACAGCATTACCCCTCCCCCTCATCAGTTTTTTCGGCTGTTGCTCTCTCGGCTGTTGCTCTCTCGGCCGTCGCTTTCTTGGCATCCGCTCTCTGGGTTTCGCTCTCTCGGCAAGCTCCCACAAAATGCAAACGCAATAACTTACAAAAACTAAATAAAAATGTTAAAAACTTGAAAAATTGAACTTTGGGCCATAGAATAACTAATGGTCCAAAAATCATCTTGATTGGAGCAGCGGTTTAGATTTTTAAAATCGAAAAGTTAATTTTAGATGTATTTCCCAAATTATGGGGAATATCGAAATTTTTCAAAACCTAAAATTCTGCAATATTCAAATTTCGAAATTCCAATCACTTTAGAAGTTAAGCATTAAATAATCTAATTTTTTTTTCTGAAAATATGGATGTTGAAGCTGTCCACTGGGGGGACAAATCGGACCTTTAAGAAATCGTTTAACAGGGATCGAAAAGATATTTGCACTTTCTAAAATGTATTAAACCAATGGAAAAAATTTATTTAGCACCGCGAAAATAAAGTTTGGGGTGTTACAGAAATCGCGCAGTACTGAAGTGGTTTAACATTTATATTGATGAAGCCCCGTATAATATAATTATTTTGCCCTGTTGTCCCTTCTCCCGTTACCCCGTTGCATTTTGCGTATTTTTTCCATTGCCTTATGCCGTCGCCGTCGACCCTTTGCCCAGTTGCCTATGTTCAATTTGTATACCCTTACAGAGGGTATTATGATATCAGTCAGAAGTTTGCAACGCAGTGAAGGAGACGTTTCCGACCCTATTAAGTATATATATTCTTGATCAGCATCACTTGACGAGTCGATCTAGCCATGTCCGTCTATCCGTCCGTCTGTCTGTCCGTTATTACGCAAACTAGTCTCTCAGTTTTAAAGCTATCGGCCTAAAGCTTTCCCAAAAATCTTCTTTCTATTGCAGGTAGTATATAAGTCAGAACGAGCCGGATCGGACAACTATATCATATAGCTCACATAGGAATAATCGGGAAAAAACCTAGAACCTTCTACTTTTGGAAATGCCATTTTTTATCTAATTCTGAATTTCGAATAAAATTTTTTCAAAATCGGACGACTATATTATATAGCTGCCATAGGAACGATCGGAAAATTAGTGATTAATAGGAATTATCTGCAAGGGTATATAAGCTTCGGCTGGCCGAAGCTAGCTTCCTTTCTTGTTTTAAATTATTTAAATTACATTATTAATTAAAAAGGCAAATCTGAGAAAACCGCGAATCACTTAAACATTTATATTAGGTTGTCAAAAAAGTCTTGCGGTATTTTTGCTAGCTTTCGCTGCAAGTGCGTAGTTCTAGTTTTATTTGTCTATACCTTTTTGGAAAGCTCATTTCACGCGCTAACACGTGTTTGATTGATTGTCTTTTCTTTTAAGTCGTTTGTGAGTTATAGCGTCGCAATCATGGAGCAAAGTAAAGAGAAAATACGGCATATTTTACAGTACTACTACGATAAAGGCAAAAATGCATCTCAAGGCGCCAATAAAATTTGTGCAGTTTATGGACACGATACAGTTTCCATGGTTTCAACGTTCTCGTTCTGGTGCAGAGGTGGTCAAAGAAGGAAGGCCTGTCGTAGAAAATTGCGATAAAACCGGCATAGAAGTATCCGTAGCATCGGTCAAGAACTTGGCTTAAGTCATCAAGCCGTTATAAATCATTTGAAGAAGCTTTGAGTCACTTAAAAGCTCGATGTAAAAAAACAAAAAAAAAAATATAATAAAAATACAGCAGGACTTTTTTGACAACTTAATATTTGTTGGATTTCATGACATTTCAATGTGTAGCTAACTATATTTGTTTGTTTTTTCGAAGTGCATCGGAGAACGTCACCGCTGCCTGATTTCAGGGATCGTAAATAAGAGTTAACCTATTCAAAAAATTGACAAATAAGTCTTATTTTTAAATTTTTAAATAAAAAATAACAATTAACTCTACGCTTCAATTTCACTGTGCAGCATCAAAAATTTACCTCGATGGATGCTATATTTTTGGATTCGTTGCGAATTCCCGAGTTAAACTGCGTTTTCCAAAAAGTTCTACGACGCAAGGATTCTTAGCAAAAGGACCTCAAAGTTCAAAAAATGCTGAAATTGGCCAACTTTCCGGAGCTCTCAGAGGCAAATGGATTCATGGTTTGTTTTGATGTTAAAGTTTTTTAAAATATACACTCTTTATCTTTCAAACCCCGTACTTAGAATAATTTTGGGACTTTTTTTAAGGGAGAAACAATTCTAGTCAAAAACAAGAGAGAACGCTATAGTCGGGTTGGTGTCCCGACTATCTAATACCCGTCACTCGGCTAAAGGAATTGGGAGGGAGATGGATATATAAACTTTGAACAGCAATAACTTTTTAACGAATGGTCCGATTTAAAAAATTTCTTCTACATTTCGATAGGTATTGATAAACACAACAAAACTGCATTCCTTCTTTTCCGAATTATTAAAATTTTTAAAATCTTATATAAAACTATTGTGGGCGTTAGACGGGGCGTGGCACCTTCTTGAAATAAACTTGCGCTGCGTAGGAACTCCAAGAATCTTCATGCAAAATGCCAATCCTGTAGCTTTTATAGTTTCCGAGATCTCAGCGATCATACGGACGGACAGACGGACATGGCTATATCGACTCGGCTAGTGACCCTGACCAAGAATATATATACTTTATAGGGTCGGAAACGCTTCCTTCTCCCTGTTACATACTTTTGCACGAATACAATATACCCTTTTACTCTACGAGTAACGGGTATAAACATAAAAGTATACAGCTGCGGACAAAATAGTAGTAGTGTTGCCGCCCTGTGTTTTAAAAGTTGGTTGTTGTAATTTATCTTCTTCTGGTAATATTGTATTGATTATAATTGTACTATTAGACTAATTGGATAAGAAAAGTGACAACAACAAACTTTTAAAAACACAGGGCGGCAACACTACTACTATTTTAACCGCAGCTGTATGCTTTTAGGTTTTTTACTATGTTTTCTAAAATTTGTTTCTCCCTTAATAAAAACCCTAAAATTATTCTAAGTATGGGGTTAGAAAGATAAAGAGTGTATCTTTTAATAAACTTTAACATCGAATCAAACCATGAATCCATTTGCTCTGAGAGCTCCGGAAAGTTGGCCAATTTTAGGTCCTTTGAGGTCCTTTTGCTAAGAATCTTTGCGTCGGAGAACTTTTTGGAAAACGCAGTTTAACTTGGGAATTCGTAACGAATCCAAAAATATAGCATCCATCGAGGTAAATTTTTGATGCTGCATAGTGTAATTATAATTGGAATTGCTAATAATGGTTTCCGTAGCTCTTACTTTTAAATTGTAGCCAACTTTCTCATTTTTTTGTCCTTTTTACAAATTTTTTTTAAATGGTGTAATATTGTGATAAAAATGAGATATCGTTTTGAGAGCATTAAGAAAATCTGGATACGTTTCACAAAGAATCACTCTTATATAAAACTTACATTCTTTTAAATTATTTTGGATTGGAGTTCCAGTTAATATAATACGTTTTTGCGTTTTCACTTTTGCAACCGCCGAACTTATGGATGATCGGCTGTTTTTAATAACGTGACCTTCATCACATACTACTATATCCGCACCTGAAAATAATAATTTCGTAATGTATTTTCTGGCATATAAATATTTTGGCTATTAAAGTGTGGAAAATGTCAGCTTTGGAAAATTTCAGCTATGTCAAATTACTGCTAGACTATGTGGAAAACGATTTTCCCAAAAATGAAATTTTTTGCAAAATAATTGAATTTCTGTAAAATCCTTTTTTTTTACGAATGCAAAAAGCCTTTTTAAAAGTGTTTAAAGAAAAGATTGGTCATCGGGGTGCGTATCATAACGCCCGGTGGCATAAAGCCCGTGGGCGTTATGACACACTAAAATGTGCCGCCACATCTAAAAAAATGTAAAATGCTTTTTGAGTTAATGAGAATACCGATAAGAGAATTACAGTTTTTTATGTTGTAAAGCGCATTCAGAACCAATGAGATTGCCGAAAAGAGAAGTATCGCTTATTATGCTTCAAAATTCTGAAACGGCGTTAAAAAGCTCTCTATTGCTCTGCCCGTACTGCAGACAAATAGTTGAAAATCAATACTAAGTCTAAATTGTCAAATACAAAAAATTGTTGCATTCGGCTCTTTTTGAGGACCCCTCTATTCTTCCTAAATCTTTTTGTAAACTAGTACACGTATAATATATTAAATATTACTGGGAGAAGATAAATTACAATAACATACCTTTAAGAAAAAAAGGGAGGTAAAACTATTACTTTTTGACCGCACCTGTATGCTGTTATGATTTATGGCTATGTTTTCTTTTATTCTTTTCGCCCTTAAAAAAATCTTTAAATAATTTCGAGTATGGAGTTTGAAAAATCAGGTGTGGCACTTTTAAAATCCTAGCGTCGGGGAACTTTTTGGAGAACGCAGTTAAATTTGGGATTTCGTAACGAATTTAAATTTATAGCATCCATTGAGGTAAATTTTAGATGTAATATAGTCTAAATAAATGGACACATGAATGACAATATGTTATTTAAATGACAATTACTAATGTACACACATTTTCATTATAAATTGGAATTTTAATGCCCTTTTTTTCGCATGTAAGCAATATTTTTCGGTGGAACGTTTTTAAGAAGCTAGAACTTTAAAACGAGTGAACCAATTTAAATGCACCAAATAAATTTTAAGAAAAAAAATGTTTGAAATTGTTTAATTAACTTTGTTGTGTAAAATTTTACATTTCCCCTTCCACAGCTTCCATTTCCCACACTGGCAGTACTGGAGAAAACTTTAAATGTATTTTTTACCAGGTTGTAATAGAAATTTTTTTATTCTATCTTGAATGCTTTCTACCGTTGAAGTCACGTTTCCTCGATATTTATGTGGGTGATAAAATATTAGAGTACGAAAAGCTTCATAGCCGAGTAACAAGCAACCAGGACTTCCTTCAGTGGATAAAGACCATTCTTCCAGTACTCGAATCTTATCGGAAATATCCCTAAAAATATAAAAAGATGGGGTTACATATTAAATTAATTGGTTTTTAATAAATATTTTGATCACTAGTCGACTCCAATTTCTCTTGCTTAGATAAAATAGTTGAAGTTAGACAAATTACACTAGTTTACAAAATAAAATCTTCAACATGCTATACGAATACGACCATGGTTTTCCGGTAAGGATATAATAATATTAATTTTTGAGTTTTATTATAAAAATCAAAAATAATCATTATTCCCAATCGAAAAAGAAACTCAAAAATAATAAACACTGTGTTACAAAATTAGTGATTTTTTATTTATCTCGATGGATTTTATAAAATTTGCTTGAAATCCCCAACTGTAACTACGTTCTCTAAAAAACTCACAGTCTCATCGATTCTGATTGCGTATTAAAGGCAAACGTATTCTTGGTTAGTTTTGCTGTCAAAGCATTTTAAAGCCCCTTCTCCATTATGGGCGAGTCGCGATTGCATCCATTTACCGTTTAACGCGCCTCAAATCCCATACAAACTTGTAGGTGAGGGGTGGGAAGGAGTGGGTGGAAAATTGTCGCGTTACAGGGCTGGGAAGTCAAATTTATTGTATTTATACCCGTTAATCGAAGACCAATAGCTGAATTAAAAAAAAAAGACGTGAAATTATGATGGATGTTGATGCACTATGACCAGCAGAAACAAGTGGTCCAACGACTCCAGCGACGGCGAGTTTCCGAGAAAGATACATCATACAAAGAGATGCCGTTATTCTTTTTATGTGATCCGTACAGACTAAAATTTTTATGTACATTAGTAATTGTCATTTAAATAACATCTTGTCATTCATGTGTCCGTACTATCGACTTACATCGGTGACCAGGATACATGTCATAACGCCCGCCCAAAAGTGTCATAAGGACCGCAGGCGCTAT
This sequence comes from Drosophila prostipennis, assembly GCA_037075205.1. Classification (NCBI taxonomy): domain Eukaryota; kingdom Metazoa; phylum Arthropoda; class Insecta; order Diptera; family Drosophilidae; genus Drosophila; species Drosophila prostipennis. The sequence goes on from JBAMCJ010000940.1 coordinate 18,358, forward strand.
GTCACTTTTTTTGTGGGCCGCAGGGAAAATAATTTCGTTTTAGTCTAACGGGAACATTAAAAGTTAGGCGGTTTACAAGTTCTACGGAATCAATATCACCTTTTATAAGATTTTGCTTAAAAATAGTACCAAGCAGGGAACGAAAATAACTGTTATTTTTGTTTTTTTAAACAAAAAAATCAACGACAAGGAAGACTCATAAAAAAATAACAACTATACCACTGTCATTATAAAACATTGTATTTTTCATATTCGCAATGATTTTTATTTTTGCAATTTTTATTTAAAACTCAAAAAATAATCGTTATTCTGTGAGTTTTATATAAAAATTGACAAATAACACTTATTCTCTGAGTTTTATTTTCCGCTTGAAAAATAACAGTTATTCCTTGAGTTTTATATAAAAATCAAAAAATAAAACTTATTCTCTGAGTTTTATTTTTTCGATCAAAAATAAAACTCAAAATCGTTTAGTAGCGGCTGTGTAGGTGATAAAAATGTTTTAAAAAATAAGGTATGGTATTGGGCCTATTGGGTTTATTTAAAGATTTTTGCCAACTGAAATTAACCACCATAAGTATGATTAATTAATTAATTTACATCGCGCAAAGGAGAAATCCAAGTTTTAATTCATTATGCTTGGATCCACGGAATATGATATGGGTAATACATTTGGTCAAGAAAATCCATTGTATATACTGGCTCAGTGGGTAAGTGTAAGCTCCACATAATATATGTATAATAATAGTAGTTCAACTCCTTTTACAATTTTTTATAATTTATTCATAAAAGAAAATTCGTCTTGTATGTCTCCGCTTAGACGTCAAAATTTGTATAATGTGTTCGTTTATATTCATAGTGAGTCTAGTATAAGCATCTGCTCCCAAAAAAATAATTTTGAATATTAATATGGGACGTAAAGCCTATAACTTACCGCGAAACTATTTCGATTTTGATGCAATAAAAAATGAATCAATTTGTAAAATATGCAAAAAGAGTTTTGCAGGTTCCTACTTATCGAATTTAAAGCGTCATCTTTCGGAACAGCACAAAAACGTTTTCGATAAAGAGTTGCACGATAGAAAAACCATTATAGAAAAAGACTCGAAAATCAAGTTTTCTGTCAGCATGACTAAAAGTGAAGTCACGGAGGCTTGTATAGACCTGGTAACATCCGAAAAAATGCCGTTTTCGGTGTTGGATTCAGAAGCTTTTACCACTTTGACCGGGCAAATCTTCGATGGTCTCAATATGAGCCCTGTTTCATCAAGAAACATAATGACGTTAATTGCCAGAAAGTATAATGAGATAAAAGACTCTATAAAGTTGTTATTTAAAAACCAAATTATATGTATTAAAATGGATACAGCAACAAGATGTAACCGTGGAATTTTAAAAACCTAGAATTATTTTCTATCACATCTGTTAAATGTGCTGCCCATACCCTGCAGTTAAGTGTAAAGGATTTTCTAAACAACCCGGAGTGTATCAAAATCATAGAAAAAGCGCGTGCAGTAGTCAAAATGTTACGGACTCCGTCATGCAGGTTTGTATTAATAATATTATATTATTAGATGGCATATCCTTAAGTTTTATAAATGTTTAAGGTATAAGTCTTGCGCCCAGGGATTACCTCTACCCGTCATAGATGTCCCAACTCGTTGGGGCTCAACATACTTGATGTTTCAAAGACTGTTGGATTATGAAGCGTTTTATAAAAATGAATATGATGATCTATCAAAGTTGACGGCTACTGATTGGAGTATGATCAGAACTATGTGCAATACTTTAGAGCCATTATTCGTCGCTACCAAAAAATTTCAATCGGAGCAAATGTTTTTGGGAGACTTTTATAAGATATGGCTCGAATTAAAGCTAGCTGTAAAAGCGATGGGTACCAGTAATAAGGTATTGGTGGATTGCCTTCAAAAAAGAGAAGATACCCTTTTGGAAAATCATATCGTTATTTGTGCAGTCTATTTGGATCCTCGTATTCGTCGAGTTTTGAATAAAAACCCTCAAGACATAATCAGAGCAAGAAGTCAGCTGAAGCAATTGTATTTACAGATACATGCTGTGTATAACAAAGTAAGTAAAAAACTTCGGCTTATACATTAATTTATAATTTGGTATGATTTAATTTATGTTTTAATTTGATTTTTAGAGCGATTCTCGTCAAAATATACCTGAAGATGAACCAACATCATGTTCTAATCAATCGAGTTCTCTCCTCAAAGAGTTTCTTAACTCTTTTGAAGATATTCAGAGTGTAGAGAACTCCGACGCTTATGATGAGGACATTAAAAAAGCCTACAGCGAAATCGACAATTTTTTCCCCAAGCCGATCGATGTAAATACGGATATTATGAGTTATTGGGAGGAGAAAAAATTCGTATATCCATACCTCTACCAAATGGCTAAAGTGGTCCATGCCGTGCCAGCTACCCAAGTGAGCGTTGAGAGGTCCTTTTCTGCTCTCAAGTTAATTCTAACGGACCTTAGATGCAAGCTATCATCAGAATCCTTAAAACAACTTTTATTTGTAAAGCTAAATAAAAAGTTTAAATAAATTCCAGCTTAAACCTTACACCACTGGCATTTTTAAACATTGTATATATATGCGATTTTTAGGATAAAACTCATAATAGTTACGATCCATGTTTACATAAGTAGTATTACTGTTTGCAGTCTTATGTTATAATTTCTCTTGAAAAATGCTGCAAAATATAGACAAAGCTTTATAATCTGTAAAAAGGTTTTACCCTCAGCTGGAAGTTAACCTCTGTTGCTGTGGAGCTGATACTTATCACTGAGCCAGTATATACAACGGATTTTCTTACCAAATGTACTCACTTATGTACAGTGGTTCGGATATGTAGTGCAGTGGCGGATCTAGGATTTTGTTGTGGGGTGTGATATCAAAACAATTTTCCTTTTATTTTTCACTCGAGGGGGGGTGTTCTATCACCCATATCACATTCCGTGGATCCGCGCATATTGAATTAAAACTTGGATTTCTCCTTTGCGCGACGTAAATTAATTAATTTTCATACTTATGGTGGTTAATTTCAGTTGGCAAAAATCTTTAAATAAACCCAATAGGCCCAATACCATACCTTATTTTTTAAAACATTTTTATCACCTACACAGCCGCCACTAAACGATTTTATTTTTTTGATTTTTATATAAAACTCAAGGAATAACTGTTATTTTCCAAGCGGAAAATAAAACTCAGAGAATAAGTTTTATTTGTCAAGTTTTATATAAAACTCACAGAGTAACGATTATTCTTTGAGTTTTACTTAAAACTCATGACATAATGATTAAAAAGCGATTTTTAAAATAAAACTCATAACAGTTACGATCCCTGGTACCAAGCATTATTCTATGATTTACAAATGTAACTTAAGCAATAGTAATCTACTCTGGTATGTTTTGATCCCAGTTGAAACTACGAAGGGCAAAAGGATACATTTTTTGTACTGACCAGGGCTGTGAACCCATATTATTTTGGCATGGGTTCGGTTCGGAGTTCAAAACTAATCGACAATTATATAGGCCACGTAATTCGAAATGTCGGCAAACATCGGTTTTTTGTATTCTTAGCTATACTGCGGAACCTGTAGGTGATGGAAAATAATTTTTTATGGGACTTTTACTCAGGAGCACCCAAATATCAGGGAAAGCTTGAAATGTTTTGTGGAAATTTTTGGCTGTGTACCTGTGTAATCAATTAACGATTCGTTTTTTAAATGTAACTTTTCGAAAAATCAAAAGTGTAAAAGCAGAAAGTTGCTTACATCTACTGGGCATATTTCTGTAAAATTACGATTCGAAATTTTAACGGAGCTAAATCCTACAGCTTTTGGCGTGAACCATTCTTTTTTGCACTTTTAAGTTGTAGGGTTTGGTGAAGAACTGATAAATAAACACTAAAACTCTATGCATATGTGAATATCTTGAATGCCTTTATTGGCTAGCACTTTTAAAATTGTGACCATGGTCATTAATCTGAAAAATTCGCGGTCTCATTATGTTGAAGAATTCATAAATGGCCTTAGATTTTTATTATAAAAGTCATAAATAAAAGTTACGGAGGACTTTTATTTTTTTGTGAAAAAATAACTGTTATTCCCTGACTTTTATTTTAAAAGTCTGAAATAACAGTTACTTCATGACCAATTTAAAAAAAGTTACAAAAATTTAGGTCATTGCGGATATGAATAGACCGCATTAGATTGGTTATGTGATTTTTTTCTCAGATTTTTAGTGGGATGTGCATGATTTTTTTGATTAAAAAAAACCGTTCCGAAGATATTCGCGAAAGTCCAGATTTTCGGCACTTCCTTTACAAAACCTTACAGATCTCAAAAACCATTAGATTAACAAAGTTGTAACTGCCACTATTTAAAAGGCAACAGATGCACCTTTCCGAAAAGCTATTACTCGTTGTAATTAGTTTTATAACTTCTACTTAAACTTCGATTTTTTACGTTGGGGAAAACGGGTATTACAGCCCTGTTAGAGCCCTGTTGAGTCAGTTAATAGGTGTAAACGGCCAAAAAATCACCGTTTTCGGAAGCTTCAAAAATGCATATCAAATTAATTTGCTGGTGGATTGTAATGATCAATAGCTTGTTTTCTTTGTCTAAGTACCTTCTACCAATTTTTCATATAAAACTAATTTCGGTTTTTAGGCGTGTATTTTTAACAAAGCCATTTATGCCAGCTTTTTTGCATTTTTTCAAACTTTTTCCACTTTGACGAAGTGTACCTTCTAAACTAATGAATGGAACTCAATGCCGTGTATAAGAAAGTTAGAGGGCATTCTATTACCTGTAAAATGAGTCTTTGAAAATCGGTTTACCACAACTCGAGTTAGAAATTAAAAAAGTGTCAAAAACGTTTTTTACACTTAAAAATAAATTGGTACAGTACAAAAAATTTTAAGTGCCCTTTTCTTAATCAGAAAGATGTACCTTACCGGAAAATAAAGGTTTCATGAAGTGCGTATTTCATTTTTTTTTTTTTGTAAACTGGTGTTATTATTTAGTATTCTTAATATACATATGTACATAGTCTAAATAAATACATAATCGATTATTACAAAAAAAAAAATATTTTATTTTTCACTCATCTTCACTTTGGCACTGCTGAAACACAAATAAATTGAATAGGTTTGCTAATTTGCGCACCACCTTTTTAAAAAAAATTACCTCACGAACGAATTAAGGGACTTCTTATTAATATTACTGTAAATACATTGTCGACATGATTTGGAATTTTTGTCGTGACGTCATATGTGAGATTCGACGAGTTCGTCACATTACCCTACTCGTCACATTACCCTACACTCCCCTACTGGAAATACCCTTTTATTAGAATACTATTATGAATTAAATCATGAAATCTTAATGTGGGCATACTGCGAAAAGTTTTGGAAGATGAATGTTATATATTATTAGATTGATTGAATTAGATGCATTGCATAAACAAAATATTTGCGTATTTGTATTTCTAAATAAACTCTAATTATAGAGATACGATCAAAAAATTCCCCACAAAGTTGAATAAAAAAACACGAACACAAACACACAATTTTTTCCTGAACCGAACCGAAAAAAAATTTACGGCTCCGGTTTACGGTTCGGGTTGTTTTATAAAAAAATGTGAACCACTCCGAGTGGTTCACAGCCCTGATTCCCTGCAAGCAAAGAGGCGATATTTCTATCGCCTATCGTCCAGAAGTCACTTCTTAGTTCTTAGAAGATAGAAACACGACAGAACACATTTTACAAAAACAAAATATACATCTATCGCGAAGAAGTCACTTCTTAGTCACTTCTGGAGGATAGAAATACGATAGAACACATTTTACAACAACAACAAGAAAGGAAGCTAGCTTCGGCCAGCCGAAGCTTATATACCCTTGCAGATAATTCCTATTAATCACTAATTTTCCGATCGTTCCTATGGCAGCTATATGATATAGTAGTTCGATATTGATAAAATTAAAATCGAAATTCGAAAACATTTAAAAAAAGTCATATCCCAGAGTAGAAGAGAATACGATAAAAACCAACGAAGCAATAATTTATTTCCTATTATATTCCCATTAATTTTCCGATCGTTCCTATGGCAGCTATATGATATAGTCGTCCGATTTTGAAAAAAATTTATTCGAAATTCAGAATTAGATAAAAAATGGCATTTCCAAAAGTAGGAGGTTATAGGTTCCAAAACACCCAAGATATAATTTTTTTTACATTTTGTTCCCCGATGATTCCTATGGGAGCTATATGATATAGTTGTCCGATCCGGCTCGTTCCGACTTATATACTACCTGCAATAGATATAAGACTTTTGGGAAAGTTTTAGCCCGATAGCTTTAAAACTGAGAGACTAGTTTGCGTAGAAACAGACGGACGGACAGACGGACGGACAGACGGACAGACGGACATGGCTAGATCGACTCGTCTAGTCATGCTGATCAAGAATATATATACTTTATAGGGTCGGAAACGTCTCCTTCACTGCTTTGCAAACTTCTGACTGAAATCATAATACCCTCTACTGCGTTCGCACTCCCTTTAGCCGAGTGACGGGTATTAGATAGTCGGGACACCAACCCGACTATAGCGTTCTCTCTTGTTTGTTTTGAATTCAAGCGTCAGTTTGTTTCGAGATTTCTTTGTGATCAGTGCGAATTATTCTGAATTTCTGTGTTTTTGATGAAATGCGAAGTGAACCTGTTATTTTTTAGATATTACACGGTTGAAAATTAAAAAACTTCAATAGTTTCCTTTAAACATCGTTTTCTCCAACCACTTTTATTTTTGATGTAAATAAATCAAATCAAATCAATCAAGTGGTTGGAGAAAACGATGTTTAAAGGAAACTCTGGGCAAACCGAAAACTTAACTATACGCCACTTATTTGATTATAAAAGGTAAATACCTTCTCCGATTTTTATGGCACAATATTAATTTTTTTTTCGTTGTTTTAGAAATTGTTATAGACCACGGAACTGGAATTAAATTAAATAATACAACACCGTTTCCTACAAGCTTATGGTCCGTGTTCACATGCCGCAATGCTTTCCTAATTATATATTTCATCAAATGTGTTAAAAGAATAAAAATGAAAAATGAGTACAAAAAACATATTTTCCTTTTAACCATTTTGCAATTGGGAAAGGGTCTTCTAGGTATCTTCTACAAGTGTCTTCTGAGTAACTTCCAGAAGTGACTTCCGCGATATCGCATTCGGATCGCCGAAGTCACCCCCGTCGGGAAGAAATGTTCCACTACGGCGACACTTCCCGAAGTCACTTCTAGAAGTGACTTCGGCGACGCTTCTAGACGTCACTAAATAGTGACGTCACTAAATAGTGACTTCCGCGATAGAAAATGCTTGCAGGGATTTGTGCTGCTTCTGCTGGCCACCACTGTTATATACCCTTGCAGATAATTCCTATTAATCACTAATTTTCCGATCGTTCCTATGGCAGCTATATGATATAGTAGTTCGATATTGATCAAATTAAAATCGAAATTCGAAAGCATTTAAAAAGAGTCATGTTCCAGAGTAGAAGAGAATACAATAAAAGTCAACGAAGCAATAATTTATTTCCTATTATATTCCCATTAATTTTCCGATCGTTCCTATGGCAGCTATATGATATAGTCGTCCGATTTTGAAACAATTTTATTCAAAATTCAGAATTAGATAAAAAATGGCATTTCCAAAAGTAGGAGGTTCTAGGTTCAAAAACACCCATGATATAATTTTTTTACATTTTTTTCCCCGATTATTCCTATGGGAGCTATATGATATAGTTGTCCGATCCGGCTCGTTCCGACTTATATACTACCTGCAACAGAAAGAAGACTTTTGGGAAAGTTTTAGCCCGATAGCTTTAAAACTGAGAGACTAGTTTGCGTAGAAACAGACGGACAGACGGACATGGCTAGATCGACTCGTCTAGTGATGCTGATCAAGAATATATATACTTTATGGGGTCGCAAACGTCTCCTTTACTGCGTTGCAAACATCTGACTGAAATCATAATACCCTCTGCAAGGGTATAAAAACACGTGGATGTTGCAGTGAACGCAGCTTGAAAATTAGCTTTAACCAAAAAATATCTTTTTAATATTAAATCACGTCCAATCGTCGTCAATTAAAATAAATTTAGAAAATAAAGGTATTTACTATAAAACGGAGTATTTTTTATGTCATTATGTGTTGTGTTTTTATACCCGTTACTCGTAGAGTAAAAGGGTATATTGTATTCGTGCAAAAGTATGTAACAGGTAGAAGGAAGCTTTTCCGACCCTATAAAGTATATATATTCTTGATCAGCATCACTAGCCGAGTCGATATAGCCATGTCTGTCTGTCCGTCTGTCCGTCTGTCTGTCCGTATGAACGCTGAGATCTCGGAAACTACAAAAGCTAGAAGATTGGCATTTTGCATACAGATTCTAGGAGTTCCTACGCAGCGCAAGTTTATTTCAAAAAGGTGCCACGCCTCCTCTAACGCCCACAATAGATAATATACGATTTTAAAAATTTAAATATTTCGGAAAAGTAGGAATGCAGTTTTGTTGTGTTTATCAATACCTATCGAAATGTATAAGAAATTTTTTTAATCGGACCATCCGTTAAAAAGTTAGGCCTGATCAAAGTTTTATCTCCATCTCCCTCGCACTCCCTTTAGCTGAGTTACGATTATTAGATAGTCGGGACACCAACCCGACTACAGCGTTCGCACTCCCTTTAGCTGAGTGACGGGTATTAGATAGTCGGGACATCAACCCGACTATAGCGTTCTCTCTTGTTGGCCGCCTCTGCCATACAAGATCCACCAGTGTGCAATGGAATACCGTGAAAAAATTTGGCCGCCCTAGCAATTTATTCCACTATGGGGCATTTG
>JBAMCJ010000942.1:0-22691 GCA_037075205.1 Drosophila prostipennis
ATGTATAGTATTACCATGATTTTATTTATATTTTAGAGAAATTGTTTTTAATTGGTAACTTTAGTTTATTTCGTTTTGAGTAGCTTCCTTTCTCTAAAACGCACGACGCAGTTAAGTGAAGAAAGTCGAAAACGTTTGTTTCTTGGTGACTTATATTAACGAATACCAGTACACCCTTTTTTTCGAGTGTAAATTTCTGCTCCTGCTTCGTGTTGTTCTCTTTGTGCCCATCTGCAACCTCATCTCATCTCGCGCTGACGGCTTTTGAACTGCCTTCGTTTGTTGTCGTTGTCGTACTCTAAATTAACCGTTTCGTTACGTCAGCGCTGTCTTTTGTGCGTTGACAGAAGCGATTGTTGTTGCTGCCGAGTGAGTCCTGTAGCCCTGCTGTCCCGAGTCCTGGAGTCCTGTTTAGTTGCAAGTTTGTATGAGGCAGCCGTGCGTGCCCGGTCGCCTGGCAATTGGAGCAATCAGCCAGCTCAACTCAGCCCGGTTCTGCAGCTTTTTGGCCCCGTTTGCAGCTCCAGCTCCAGCTCCAGACAGCCCATCCCAGTCCCAATCCCGCTCCCAATGCCCCAGCACCAACACTCAGCCGCACTCAACTGACGGCGCAGTTCGGAGACAGTTGGCTTTGTCTTGTCAGCTGGGTCCTGGCACTGTCCTGATTGGCATTTACAATTAGCGAGTGGGTAAATAGAGAGAGATGCTGCGAGAATGCTCCAAGTCCTGGTGCCAAAATAAACGAAAGCTCGTTTCGGGGATCGTGGCTGCACCCTTTTGAATTGCCCCTTTATTTTGTAGAAGACACATTATTCTAAAGCTGCACAAAATGGAAAACTAATTGTTAAAAAAATAGTACAATTATTTTGAAAAAAGATTTTGAAAGCTAGCTAATTGCAGCTTAATTAATTTGGTTAATATTGCTTGTATTTCAAGATCTAGGGTAGCAAAACCGTCAACTAAAATGCCTAAAAGTATGCAAGCAATAAAGCCCACCCACACATAGACCTCGTTTGCGATTGCGTGTTTGTGTGGCAATGGAATAATGTACTCTTAATTTGTTATGCGTGTGTGATTAATGATCCATGCATAACGATAACTTTGACTCATTACACCTGCTGATTTATCGCTGTCAACGGGTGGTCCACAATGTCACCTTACCGCCCACCACACCCACACCCCCTCCCCCTCCCAACCGAACGCACACCAGTGCACACGCCATCACAGGCACATGGAAATGAATTTTGAATTTTGATTCGGCCACTTTCGCTTAATCATTTCGCAATTAGCCGGCATTGTTAGGGCATTTGCATTGATTTATTGACGCTGTCGCGAAGACTGCGCTGTGTTCGATTTTCCCCATTGGCATTTTTAATTTTCCCATTTTCCATGTCAGTTAATTTTCCACTACCCAGCATGGAAAATGCACAATTAATTAAGCTCTACAGCTTTTTACTATTTTTTTGCCGTCGCCTCCATTGACATTTCCGCTTCCCTCGTTTTCCTTATTCCCTTACTTTTTGTCAGCATTTATGGGTCTTTGGAAAGTGTGAAGATTCAGATTCATTGGTATCGATGGAGATGCAAGTAATTAATGGGCGTGGCCGCGGTTGCCCCCAACACTTGTGCCGCCTGCGCTAATGACCCATATTATGAGGTTATTACTGTAGTCCACTTGTGTGTGCGAGCGTGTGTCTGAGTTTTCGCGATTGCCAGTGCATTTGTGATGACATTTCGAATGTGTTAAGTAATTGCAAAAGGCTTCGATGAGTCGTCGAAACCGAAGAAACACTCGTCTGCGGAGGCTGATGAACTGCAGTTAATTGAAGTCTATTTGGGTTGATGGATGGTCGGGCTGTGTGCCCGGGGGAGTGGGTCTTAATTAGGGTATTGGGCAGACAAAGGCCCGAGCAAGCGGGTTAGCTGGAGTTGGGCAAGATCGGACGCAAAGATTGGTCTGAAGTCAGGTTGAAATCATCATGGGGGAGTGCTAAATACATTTTAATTTTTTTACGATTTTTATACACACAAAGCTTTTTTTTTCTTGTCAAGTATTATTATTATGATAATTTTAATGTTGCGAAAAAAGACCTTATAGTAACATAAAAAACAAATGATACAATTATGTTGTTCCAAATCATATGCTTTGTATGATAAACATATTATACACAAATAATTTAATTATCTAAATGATTTATGAAAGCGATTAACAGGCTGTTATATATTTATTTTTTTCCACCGAGTATTTATATTTATTACGTTTACAATTTTTTTTTGCAATTTAACTACACACCGAAAAAAAAGATCACAGAAACTAAGCTATTTGTACATTTATTAAGAATTACTAAGTTTCAAATATATTTTAATAAGATGAGTATGAAATTAATACTTTCGGGAGTGTTATAGTTAAACTTTCGGTATAATTTATAATATTTAGTATACGATTAATACTACAGAGTTCAAATTTAATATTATTCAGTCGTAATTCAACACCATACTTTTATTCTGGACCTACTATATTTTTAATACAACGAATATGATTTTCTTTTTGGGTGTAAAGGCCGAAGATAACTAATAAAATGACACCAAATTATTAAGAATATCACAAAAATTATACATATATAAAATAAATGTTATAATCAATTGAATTTGCCAACAGATTGAATTGAAATGCCCTCGGTTGAGGTGAGCGTGCGCCAGGGAGCCGCCTTTCTGGCGCTGTACGTGCTGCTCCTGGCCGCTCTGGTCCGTCCGCAGATGAACTTCAGCATTTTCGTGGACTCGTTCTTCCTGCGGGTCAAATACTCGGCGGTGATGGTGCTGAGCTACCGCTTCGATACCTACATGGCCTTGGCGGCCGCCCCACTCAGTGCCGTCACCGTCTTCGCCCTCTCGAAGTGGAACGAGCGGTGCGAGAATCCCTCCTCCCACAAGATGATCATCACTGGCGTGGCCTGCTTCTATGTCCTGGTGCTGCTGGCCAATGTCCTGGCCAATGGAATGGTCATGCAGCAGGCGCTCATCCGATTCGACCAGTGTCCCTATAGGGCGTGGTACATGTATGGCCAGATGGCGATGTCCTTCATCAAGTCAGCGATTGCGGACGTTCAGGAACTGGTCACAAGACAGCACCACCGTCGACCCAGGCTGATATATCGGATGCACTAGGAGTAAAATGAGTATCATTTAATATTACATATCGTTTAAGAAATAAAATACTATTTTAAGAATTTTATTTTAATATACTCGTACATATAATTGATATCCTAAATCTATTCAGGTATTCATTTAATTTTTTGTAGTTTAATTGCGTTTTTCTTAAGTACAATCCCTGTAGTAAACAAATAGATGATACCGACAATACAATGTAATTATACAATTTCCAAATCAATTAATACATTTGGGTAATATTCAATTACCTTGCTTGAATTTCGCATTCCAAGGCCTCATAATTTCATCAAGGTAAGTGCCAGTAAATTATTGTGAGAGGTGATTATTTATCGGCAACTGTGACTTTATCTGGACACAAACAGGAAAACAATGAACCCAAAGTTCAAGTCTGCCTGAGGTTTCCATCTGACCAGCGACCAGCTGCCGGTGATTCGATTGTGGGTGGTGCAGGCCGGGTGGTTTACGGTGGATTGAGTGGAGTTTGTGTTGGGTCGATGGCAAATGATGTGCACAGTTTGTTGCGGTCAAGTTGCATATTAGATTTAATGCGATTTGCATTCGCCGCTGCCTGCATCGATAATGATGCGCTGCCCCAGGCGACACTTGGCTGTTTGGTTTGCTTTGGTTTTGTTTCCAGTTGGGATTGAGATTGGGATTGAGTTGGGGTTTGGGTTTGAGGAGTCTGGGGCGGGCAACGTTTGTCTAGGAAACCGCAGAGGCGGCGGAGTATCCTACGATTTTGGGGAGGGGACAGGGCGTGTCTGGCGAGTAAGTAATTTTGTGGTTGTATTCCGGGGCACGTTGCTTTGAGGCTTCCAACTCGATCGGCGTTGTGGCGTGGGCTTTTGGCAAATAGTTAAGCGCAAACAGAGGCCAACAGCCCTCTACCCCCGAAAAGGAAGCCCCCCAAAAGGCCCACGGGTGGAATCCGGCCTCGGATAATTGAAATTTTATGCCTGGCTTAAGCAAAAGTATACAATTCAGACTCTGACGTAAATTCCCAACAGAATGTTTTACATATTGTAATCCCGAAACAAAAAATACATTGTTTTCTCTGCCGCCCGAAAACATGTCTTTGATCTCCAAAACATGTGCTCAAAATGACAAAACAAAAAATAAAAATACTAAAAACGGGCCAATTTACACACAAAAGGGAAAACGAAAAGCCAGCAAAAAACTTTGTGCATACGAGTATATGCATATGGATATGCAAAATACAAATCGCCAGCAAATTAAACGAAACGAAATGTAAGTGCTTAAAACAGAGCTAAATGAGTTCTGACTTTGCCAAAAGGCATTAAATATTTCCCCAAAAAATGCGAGAAATGCTGAATGCTAAATGCTGAAACCCGCCAACGGGTTTCCCCGAGACACTAAAACTTATTTATGCCTTCGTTTTGAAAGAGGGGGTGGCCTGCTGTCTCTTTCTGACAACCCTCTTCCCTCTCTTTCTGCACTCACGAGCGTGTGCGCTTGACATTCCAGCCAAATATAAAACATTGGAACATGCTAATTTATTTTTGAACTGCGGGAAATAACATCGATGTTGGCTGCCAAAGCAACTTCCCACCGAATGTTGTAAATAAACTGTGGTTAAACCCAACTGGCCGTTCCGGCTAAGCCCAGAAAATATGCAGAACGATTTGTCTTTGATTTCAGATGGCAAGTCATCATTTTTGCCGGACTTTGATTTATTTTTGGGGCCGTAGATTTCCCCAGTAGTCACAAGACATCGTTCCTATAAGGCTCTTCAGATATAATTTAATATAATTATACTTTTATTACATCGAAAAAATTAGCTTTAATTATTTGTATTACTTGAAAGGTCATCAATTTTGTATATATTTACTTATTTATTTATTTACTGCATTAGTACTTTCAAAATTGTCAAGTTATAAAGATAAGTGGTTGTAAAAAGTTAATTAAACTGATCATATTATTCCTTTCATTTTTAAAATTCAAATAGTGGGTATCAAAAAATCGACCTCTTAATTTAAAAGCGTAAGTCTGACTTAGATTTTCCTAACTCTTATCTTAAGTGATCGTAAAAAGCCGCCACTTAAAAGAGCGCACTTTGAAGTGTGTTCTAATTTCTTTTTATTTTTGTTGCGAACTCAACAGAGCTACCTGTTTGGATTAAGATATAATCTCTGAGCCGGGGTTCGGCTGCCAAAAGGCACTGCCTGGGATTTTCCCGATGGGATGTTATTGAACCGCCGCAGGATTATCAGTACTTAAAGTGACAGGAGGTTGACAAAAATTGAAATGTCAGATCAATGCGAGGCCATAAAAAGCAGTGATTGATGTGCCAATTTGTAATCTGTTAATTAACATATCCCCCGCCACCCGCCTTAATTACCTCGGCCCGCACAAACACCCAAGTTCAGTGGTACAAAGCGAGTGCAATTAATATTTTTATTACGTTTAATTTGGATTAATTGCCGCGCACATTCCATGAATCATGCCATCAAATGTGTGTCAACGCGAGCGCCTCATAGTCGAGCATCTCGGCCAGATTTGCATTTCTTTTGTTTTCCCACTCCCTGACGCCACAAACCCGATTCCGATTCCGAATCCGATCCCGAGCCGCTGGATCTCCGGCTTCCCTCAGGTGTTCCTGACCTGTGCCTCGCGGCTTAACGTGTGTCACTCACTCCGCGAACCTCAGAATCTCTGAGTCTCAGCCTCCGCATCGGCATCACCATCGCCATCAGATTGAGATTCATCTCGGCTCGGTTGGAAATCAAAGTCTGGAAACCGGATTTGCATGCCAATAAAGCCGAGGCTGGCAAACAAAACAAATCAAACGAAATGAAATTCTTTCGGCTTTCGCCTGGCTTTTGCTTTAAATACAAAATCGCACGGCTCAGAACATTAGACTGGTTTAAGAGCTCGAATTAAGCGCATTGACGGGGAATAAAGTCAGACGTCAGCCGCAAACACATAAAGATCCTCCAGCAAGTGTGAACAACCAACCAAGTGCTAAAATTAATTTCAAGTTAATTATATAAAATCATTTTTGGTGCTAATACTCGTATATTACCAATGGCTTGCAAATATAACACACAAATGGTAAGCATCTGCTGTGAATTGTGTGATCCACAGTGTGTTTATTATCAATAAGTACGCATTAATTTTTTGAGAGTCCATTTGTAAATAAAATAAATTTAACTTGAAGAGGAATAATAAAATATTACATGGCTACCAACCTTTAACTTTATTTTAACCTTTTACTGTAATTTAAAAACAAATCAATACATTGAATGTTTTAGAAGTATTGTCAGAAATAGTTTACCTATCCTTATTAATTATTTTGTATTTTTACCTTCCTTAAAGATCCTGCTCAGCTGCAGTTTGGCTGTGCTCCTGAGCTTCTCGGAAGCCCTGCCTCGATACAGTCGCCCCAGGGACTTGGGGACCGCCGCCAGTGCTCCCAACTTCGCCTATGCCCCCAGTCCCCAGGAGCCCATGACCCTCACCGGAAACTACAACCTGATCATGCCCGACTACTACGACCACCATCCAGCTGAGTCCATGCAGCTGCAGAACTTTGCCAACTTCTACGATGCCCAGATGAGTCCCGATTCCGATCTGGGAATGGAGGAGTCCCAGTTCCTGTCCCACACTCCGGTGAGGGCTCCTCAGCCTCTGACTGCCCAGGAGAAACGTGCTCGCCAGCAGGTTCCTCACGTGGACATTAACCGGGAGAAGAAGGCCCTCCTCAAGCTGAAGAAGGGCAACACCCAGCCCAAGGGAGCCGATCACCAGGAATGGGACCAGTTCGACTACGATCTGTACAGCCTCAATCCCGGCAATAACAAGAAGTACAACTACGATGTCTAGACGGGTCCCGGGTATTCCTCTCTAGATCGACTGTATATGTTTATGTTTTTGTTATCCGTTGGTTTAAGCTCACAAATAAATTATTTATTTATTGTTAACTGCAATCGTATTTTCGTCATTTTGATTGGAATGCCGTTTAAGCCACTTTTTTATTGGAAGCCATATAATTGGCCAAAAACCATTAACATTCACTTTATGACCGAAAGCGGACCAATTCTGGAGAGTGACAACAGTGATGATACTTTTCTGCGTATTTTTAGCTACTTTTAAATTCTAATGGGGATAAATACAATATAATCTTTGAGTTCGTTTTGATAATCACCTTATTAAGAGTACAAATTGTATAAGAAATAAAATAAAAGGAATATTTGTTATTTAATCAAACTTTTTCTAAACTTAAAATCAAATTTAAATTTAAATTCATTCCACAGTGTCTAACCTAAATATTGACACATTAAAAACAAACATTTATCTTTCCTAAATAGGAGACAAAGTGTATGAGTCAGGCAAGAAATTAATTATCTTGATTCTACATAAACGTTTATAGTCATTTTTGATTCACCGAAAATGTTTTGAAAAGTAAAATAAATTGTCTCTACGGTGAATAAAGAGAAGATACATCAGAAGGTTTATATCTTGCTTGCATAGATTTTTCCTCACTAAGTAATAATACACTTTGCACTTAAACAAATTTCGCTTTATTGTTGATCCAACAAAATCCGCTTGAGTTCCGCGATCCGATCGGGCGAGGGCTCAAAGAACGAGCTGTCCACCTCCACTTCCTGGTGGCTGTAAATGCGACGCGGTTGGGGGCGGTTGGCATGGTAGGTGGTCAGGGCAGCGGCGTGGTCCGACTCCTCGGCATTCCCGCAACCCTGGGAGGGATGCTGGGGGTAGACACGTGGCTTCAAGCGGTGCTTCCTGGGACGACTGACCGTCTGGATTTCCTGCAGCCGTTCGCCTGATGGCTCGCCATATAGGTAACCATCATCAGCATCGGCCAATACAAAGCCCAATGTCACTCCGAGCATCATCATCTAGCGGAGAGCATTTGACGTCATTAGTTTGGAAACGAGTTATGCGGTATTGCGATTTCAGATCTATGATTACCACAAACATTAGCACCAAAACCGTCTTCATGGTTCTCCGAATCGGATTCTTAATATGTCTCGACGCTTCGGGCTCCGCAAACTGACTAGTTTGGAGAACCGGGTTCCCATCTTCCAATGGTGGATTATCTGCCCTTAGAACGCATTATGCAATTATGCTAACGGTTATGACATAATCTAAGCGCTGAAAGAGACTAAAGATAGAGAGAGAAACCAGTTCCTGCTGATACCCCTTATGTTTCCCACAGAGACAGAAATTGATTGTATTTTAAATATTAAATATAAAATATTAACACTGCTTTTATGATATAGTGCTATAAATCCAGACAGTGGCCCTTTCGATGCCTTTAGTGTACCAGGAGCTGTAAAAAGCGTAATCGCCCACTGGAAGCGGCAGGATATCGGTGAAATACTTATTCATATCTTGGATAGGAAGCTTTTCAATCTCTATATCGTGCTGCAAAAGTGATTAAAATCATTATTGGATTAAATGCATAATCTCGATAATAACCCACATCATAGGGACATTTATGGTGGTAATTGGAGTACTTTTTGCTAACTTCTTCGTAAAGGCTAAGCATAGGATTACCCGAATGCTTCTTACTGGCCATATATTTGCAAACATCAACGGTGACGTTCATGGTAATGGGCATATAAGTCCGAAACCTTCTTAACATGTGAAGGCTTCCCTAAAAATTACAAATTAACAGGATGATAATTTCTGGGAACTTGGTCAACCTACTGTTGCATCATTAATGGGTAGTTGGTGTATATTGGTCTTCAGCGATATGTACTTATAGCTTCGATTAACAGACTTGATGTAACAGTACTCGAACTCCAAGAAAGTCTTGTCCTTCGTATTGCACTTTATGTTGGTGAACTCATATTTAGAATCGATCTGGTGGTAAATATAAATAACTCGTCTAAAAGATCGTTTTTCTGTATATGTATCCTTACATCCGTTATATTGCCAAGAAGTATAACTAAAAAAATTAATAATTTTCGTGTGAAATACATTTGTGTGTTTTAACAGGTCAGCGGTAACTAAAGTCACTTTTTTCAATTTAATCTATATATTTCCCAAAACGGGGTAATGCGATTTCCATTACTCATAAATACTTTGTTTTTCGTTGATCCGAAACGCATTAACAGTTAAAAAAATCTATTAACGTGCTTCATTAAACAATAATAATACCTAGAATTATCTGGTCATTGCTAGCTTTAATCTTGAATAAATGGTATTTAAGGGACTACAAAAATATTGCAATTGATTTTTTGCCTTATTTTATAGTTAAGCTTGAATAATATTTAAACCACTAATAGTTTACATGACTTAGTGCTAAAAATCCAGACAGTTCGATGTCCTTAGTGTACCAGGAGCTGTAAGAAGCGTAATCGCCCAGTGGAAGTGGCAGGACATCGGTAAAATACATATTACTAAATTCAGGAAGCTGATCTGTCACTATGCCAAACAATTAGTGGATAAAATAAATATTCTGAATTTAAATGTACATTATAAGGACATTTGTGGTATTGGTGTACTTTTTGGTAATTTCTACTGGCCACGTACTGAAACCGAAACCTCCTAAAAATTTGAAGGTTTGCCTAAAAAAATTCCATTTACAGAATGCTACTTTTTGAGAATTATTTTCGAAGCTTACCAAGGCATTGCAATGCATCCTTTATAGGTGACTGATTTTATAAAACATTATTCGAAGATCGAAATGGATAGAATTTTATATTTGTAAACTCAAATTTAGGTGCTATCTTTTGGCAAATAGAAAAGAATTACTCTACTATAAAATCCATATAATTGTATCTTTACTTGGGCTTTTTGTCACTCAATACAATCATTTGCTATTTGATTTGCTATTTTACATTCAACTATATTTATCTTAAAAGAAATATATTATGTATAAATAATCCGTCACTCATTGATGCGGATCCCCTTACATATTTTTACGAACCATGATCATTTAGCACGAATACTATTATAACTATTTTTTTACATTACTTGAATTACTATAAACAAAAAATATTAATTTGATATAAAATCTTCGAAAGTCTAACCTAATGTTTTCGAAGAGATTTAAAAATATTTTATTTATCCATTTTGCTGTTTTCCCCTTATCAAGATTAGTTTATAGCTGTGAAGCAAAATGTTGGGCACATGTTTACCCTATTTGCATTTACGCATAAATACATTGATTTTTGGTTTGGCCAATCGACCTCATTAATTTCTCGCTGTGCATTCGATTTTGGCTAATTAGCATTTGATGGCTCGGCCATACGCAATCGCACAATAAAATATCACCATCGAGCTGATTAAGCAACTGCCAACAGGTTATGCGATTAACATATCTGCTGAATCGCCTGCTCTTCCCATTCCCACATATGCCTACTTTTGGGCTTGTTAGGTTAAACACCCGAATCGGTTATTATTTGTGTTTTAACATTTAATCTTCGATCGATTTATTTACAACAATCAACGAACTGACAACTAGGCGTAAAAAACTAATAAATTCGATGTGAAATTCGGTGAGTGATTAGAGAGAGGATTTAGTTGTATGGATATCTGGAGAAGACCTGCTCCTGGCGCTCGAAGGTGCGTCGGTTCTTTGGTCGCAGCTGTCCCTGATCATTGACAGCTGCTCCAGCTGGCACGTAGATCACCTGGCTCTTGAAGCAGCCCTCAACACGTGGCTGCGTGGAGGCCCGCACCGTCTGCAGCGCCTTCTTGTGGGTGTCGTCCACCTCGCCGGGATTCAGCTCCTTCTTCTGGCAGCCTCCACCGCCGGGGCAGCTGGTCACGAACCTCTGGTACTCCCTGGTATCTCCGGCAGTGGTCTGCTTGTAGTCGTAGCTGTCCAAGCTGGAGCTCTGCGACTGGCCCACCTGGTCGCCCACCCGAATTTCCGGCTGAGCCGATCCCGTGGCCTGCAGCAGCTGAGCCTGCACCTCGTTGGGAGCCACTCCCGATCCGTGTCCTGCATCCAGGACCTGTTGCCCCGAGCCGGTGGTCACCGGGGCATAGGGGAAGGGATTGCCGAAGAACAGTTTCTGGGCAGGCTGCTGAGGTGGCAGATAGGTGGCCGGTGGCTGGACAGCTGCCTGGGGCTGGTAGACGGGAGCAGGAGCAGGAGCAGGAGCAACTGGAGCAGGCTGTTGGGGCACATAGTAGCTCAGGGGCTGGGGAGGAGCTGCGGGAACTGGCGGAGGCAGGGACAAAGGTGGCGCCTGGTAGTTGGTGCTGACCAGCAGGGGATTCTGGTAGCTGGTCGTGTGCAACTGCTGCTGAGGAGCAGCCCGATATTGCTGATATTGCTGATACTGCGGCACCTGGCGCTGCTCCAAAACCTGGACCACCTGCGTCTGATGATCCTCATAGATGGTCGGCGCCCTCTGGGTTTCCAGGCCGTAAGTGCGACCCAAAGTCTGCACCACAAACCTGGTGGTCTGAGGCTGCTGCTGCTGCGGCTGCTGATGGTAGGTTTCCGCCACAAAAGGAGTCTGGGGACGATGGTACTGGTAGTCCTGGCAGCCAACCAAAGCCAGCTGTGGGTTAGAAAAAAAATACAATTTAATCCAGGTTATCCTTTAGGAAATCCATCAGTGAACCCACCATCGAGATTAACAGCCATAGGGAGGGCATCTTGCTTCTTTTTTTGGACACTCGGCGCGTTGTGGACTCTTCGCCGGCTGGCAGCTAAATGAACTCCGGCGGGGCAGACACCCGCAAAGC
The DNA here is from genome assembly GCA_037075205.1 of Drosophila prostipennis. Taxonomy (NCBI): domain Eukaryota; kingdom Metazoa; phylum Arthropoda; class Insecta; order Diptera; family Drosophilidae; genus Drosophila; species Drosophila prostipennis. Next base: position 11,866 of record JBAMCJ010000942.1, read on the forward strand.
CAACCCGCCAGAAGATCACTCTAAAAACGGGTTTTGGGTTAACTCGGGCTGATGTTGCTGCTGCTTTTGCTGCCGCCGCCGTCGCTTCTGCCAACTGGCTTTGATTTGTTGTAACAGTTTGAACACATTTCATAATTTCTTTTCCATTTATTGTCTCTGCATCGTTTATTCCTTTATTTGTTTACCTTTTCCCCGCTCCAACACTCGAGCGATCGTTCGGCGCTTGCGGCATCATTTGACTATCACTCACGCAAATTTTGTCATAATTAAAGTGCCAGCTCTGCTGCTCTGCCTGCTCTTCATTGTCTGCCTGCATTTCTCCACGCACTTGGCAAAATGATCTCATTACTAAGAAAATTTTACCAAGAAACATAAACCGTTTCTATGAAAACTTTATTTTTGTAATTAATCAAATAATATTGGGACCTCACCCAGAAGAAACAGAAAATCAGAAAAATATTTCAAATAAATATAATAATAATAAATATAATAATAATAAAACATAACAGAAATATTATTTAACATACAAATTCATATTACATTGTCTAACTTATGCTCAAAAAGTAAAATATTTCTTTTTCATATTTAAAGGACTCTGAAAAAGTATCTGTCGTTATAAAATAGTTGTAAAGAAATTTTACATTTTCCCTACCAATTATTTTGTTTATTTCTGTGAATAAATTCTAATCTAAGGTAAACAATTTTTTTTAGTGTTGAGGGCCGTGAAAATGTTTACGGCCTTTCCGCTTTTAGCCACTTCAGTTCGGTTCGCTTCGGCCAAGTTTAATGTAATTTAATTTGCTTCGCATCATCTGGCTATGCTTTCTGCGAAGCGCGTTATGTTTTCAAGCTCGGCGAAAAGTAAAAGTTGGATCTTGGCTCAAATATGCAAACATATAAACACATACAAACAAGCGTATATATTTGTCTTTAAATATGTCTGCCGATTTACATGACTTGGCCAACTGGCGAACTATAAAAATCGCATAAACCCAGTTAAATCTATTTTGGGGTGCCGCACCCTCAGGTGCTAAAGTTAATCAGTTTTCCCATAAGTGATGATCTATAAGTGATGATCTTCTTCTGTGAACCACACAAATAAATCGCGATTGTTTATTGTGTGGGAGATATAATGCTACTTTGATTGCTGGTCATCTATATGGTCATTAAAGGAGAAGAGAAACTGCATTTTGTATGCAAGCCATGTTGTAACTTTACACAAGGCAGATGTTAAAACTAAGCCCAATCTTTCTTTGTCGTTTCGCACATAATTAGGCTAACCAGATGTGGGTATTCATAAATATGCAATCAACCAGGCGATTTAATGGCTTCGATGTGGCAACACCCATTCAACCGGATTAAGCGATTGACACGCACCAGAAATGTTTGAGCTCTTGAGCATTAAAGGAAGCCAGTCTTTGGTATTTGAACCGTGCTGACATCGTCTTTGTTTCAGCGTTTCCGTTTGACAATTGCACGCAGTCAGCTCCTGACGGTCGCCTGCAGCACAATTCCTTGGCAATTGCCCTCGTCTTTCGTCCTGCGTTCTGCGTCCTGCGTCCTTCCTCCTTTGCCATACATAGTTCCAAACGCGGGCTAACGTCAATCAAAGACGCGCCCTGTTAAATGCACTTGACTGCCACTTGACACAGCAAATGTTGCTGGCGTTGCTCCGGCGTCAAACAAAACATCTTGGCAAGCCAACTGCCAACACTTGACATTCGCCATGAATGCAGCGGAGATCAGCGGGCGGAGATGTCCTGCAGGGGGCGGTACACTCAAAGAAAGCTTTAAGGTTTTACCATATTCGTATTCCTATAGAGAGTAATTTAAAGATCTCTCATATACCTATTCATCGCTGAAGTTGTCTAATTATATCTAAAATGTATAAACTCTAAAAATGTTCTCAGATATATTAGTGATATCTTAAATAAAACCCTTTAGTTTTAATGTTTCTAATATAAGAGTAACTAACTTATTTTTATGATAGAAAAAATATTTAATATCAGAAGGCGGTTTTCCGAAACTATAAATTTTATTCAAGAAAGTAAAAATATCTTAGATGGCCAAATATTGTACATAATATTTTAAACGAAATTATAAATAAATATAAATAAATTGTAAATATTATTGAAATGTAAGATAAAATGTTTAAATAATTTTTCCAAATAATAAACGTCACTTTTGGCCACATGATTTTATTTCCTGTGTATAAACGCACAAAACGCGGGCAGCTGTCGCAGATGGAAATGCAGATGCCGAGATGCGGTGGCTTATCACGCTGACACGAGAGCGGGAGGCGCTTCATAATGCAAGTGGCCAATGCTGCGTATACGCAATCTGCTGCAGTCAAGCCTTTTTAAGGGGCGGAGGTTGAGTGGGTGGTGGTGGGTGGTGGGTGGCTGGGCTGGGCTGGTGTAGTGGCCTCTTCGTCTGGGGTGTGGGTGCGTCTGTGAGTTGTCTGTCTTTGCTGCCTGTTCGCATTCATTGCAGTCATGCATTCAGGGTTATGAGCCCCAGCCAAGTTGCACAAGTTGCATAAGTTGCATGCAACCTCCGAGCAGATAGAGCACGTGCAGTTCTTCCGCCTGTTTGTGTGCGTGCTCTTTCAGTTTATTTTCCGCCATATAAACCGTCACTTTAGACACCTGTCTTTATGTGTGTGCCTGGGTGGGTGTTTGCTGGCCGCTTTGTTGCCGACTTTTGGGCTTTCGCTGCTAGCAGGGATCTGCTTAATTAGGCGCAGCTGCAAATTAGTCAGCAGGTTGAATGACCTTTGCCAGCCTACCGGAGCAACAAAAAATAGCAAAAACAATCACAAGAAAGCCCGGGCGAAAGGCAGAGGCAAACAAACAATGCAACAGCGTTGGAGAACTCGCAAAAAAACGAAGAAAAATCAATTGCATAATGGCGCATGTGTTGCGCAGAACATCAGCAGTACAAATTTGCAACTCTTTTTCCATTTGCACGTTGCAAGACAAAAACCAGGAGAAAAAAATATAAATTCAACCACCACTTCAAGCAGCGATTTTTGCCTGATTTTTTGTATTTTTTGTAACTGTCGCAGACACACACATTGAAAAGCGGGCGGTAGACATGTGTGTGTGTGTGTTTGGCAGCTTTTGTTTGCACCCGCATAGGAAGCCATTTAAGTGCGGCTTCTTGAGAAAATTGCAGCCAGAGCGGATAGAGAAAGAGGCAGAGGCAGAGACAGAGACAGAACGATGCAGAGATGAGGCCCTTCGAGGACGTCACTAACGAGCAGCCACCTGCACCACCCACCCCACCCATAATTAACAGGAGCCACAGCAACAGACACGCCAACGAGAGAGCTTAGCTCCCTTGTGGGGCCTATCATTTCCTAGGGAGACAAAACACAAAACAAAAAAAAAGAAAAATGAAAAAGAAAAACCATAAACCCAAAGGGTTTTGGATTTGGGTTGAGTCTGGGGTCTGGGAAACCCGGTCGGTGCAAAAGCCTCTGGCTTGTTGGACGACTCAAGCGCCTTAATAGGCTTAGCAGCGAGTCAACTATCAAAACAAGACCGATAAAAGTTGAGCTCCAGCAGGAGCCCGGTCCATCCTGATATACGACGACTCTATATGTACGTATATCCCCCGTGTGCGCCGCACACATTGTGCTGGGAAAGTGGAAAAACTTTGCCTATATGATATGCTCTCATGCTCCAGATGACGAGGCCCGAATGCTTTGTCAACGCATGCCACATGGAATATTCATCGGTCTAAGGGGGCGTGCCACAGTTTATGGCACGTTTGTGCCGCAGCCAGCTCTCATTATGTGGCAGCCCCCGCAAGTACGTGCCCCGGCCAGCCCATAAGCAGGCCATGCCTTCCGCCCGGGAATCAGTCTGATTCGGATTCCCCACTCAGACCCCATCTTGAGGTCTTTGTTTTCTAATTTTCCTTTGATTACATTTTTTTGTACTTAACATAAACCCTTTTAATATTTTTATAATCTCCGGCACAACTGAGAATTTTTAGAACGCTTAAAGATAGGTTTTTAAATGGTTAAGGAAATTGTGGTTTTTTTTCCTATTCCACATGTTGTTTGAAAGAAATGGAAAAAGTATTATCTTTATCTGAATCCATAAGTACCAGAATTTTAAAGAGAACCACCTAAAATACGTCTACTATTTTTGTTTTAATTTTTGTTTTATTCCAATGGACTTTTGACCCTCCAATCCTTGTTCATTTGCCAATAATCTGATTAGTCGGCGTTGCTATCTATAGACTTGCATTATTAACACTCCAATCCGGCGTAATTCGTTGATTAAACCACCGTGGGAGCGCTGTTACCTGGAGTCTAGACCCACCCACCAAGGTCGGCAGGTGTGGCGCCACCCGCTTTTCGCATTCGGCTGCATCAGCAAACAGTCGTCCGCTCCACGAGAAAGTTACAGCGCAATGTTGCTGATGACAGCAGCAATATCAACCGGCACTTGCAACAGCAACATCAGCTCCCCGGATTTGTTTGCAGTCATTCGCATGTGTCATCATCAGCGGCCGAGATGATGAAGCACAAAATATGCCCAGGCTCGCTCGCAACTAAACTGACTGACTGCCAGACTCGCTGGAAAAAAGAAATTAAAATAAAAAAAATTACACAAGCACACAGGCAAACAGACAAATGAGGACGCCAGCGGTGACATGATAGCCTGTGAGCGTCTGCCGACCGTCCTGGCACACTGAGAGAAAATATGTTCCCTGGATTAGATTTCCTTAAGAGCCTTGAATGTATTTCTTATTTTTGAAAATATTTTGTATTATTTCCAATATTTCCAACAGTGTTGCCAACAAAAAAAGGACAGATATTGAATAAAACGCAAAATCAACAAAATACAATATCACTATGGACGGCAGTCCATGTAGTGACGAAGCGCACCAGGAGAGTGTGCGAAGGCGACTACTATATATACACGAAGAAATGAAAATCTGCTGTGATGGTCCGATCGTAATGAGTAATACACCAATCGAAAGGTATTGCAAAAACTTAAAGGATTGCATACCAAGACTTTAAGAAAATCAATTGGCTTGGGAGAGAGAGCGGTGAAAGTGAAAAAGTGCAAATTTCGAAATTTGGAGCTGTTGGGGCCGGTGGGGATAAATGCCCCCTCGCAATGTTTTAGTTGTGTTCTTATTGAAAATACCCGTCGAATGAGGGGTCATACGATAAAATCCGACGCTCCGTTCAAAAGTTATAGCCAAAATAAGATTTTCTTCTTCTTCCCAAAATGAAAATTTAATTCTGTTTGTCCACTTGTCCACTTGTCCAAAATATGTTTTTTAAGTTCTGAAAATTTGATATGACGTTCATCACATCGATATAAAAAACTTTTGTTCTACCACTTTTGGAAAAACTCGCTAGTTTAGCGGGAAAACAGCTATAAATAGCTAAAAATCGGAAAGCCGTAACTTCTATACTACTAAAGCTACAGACTTGTGCTGCATCTCGTTTGAAAGGTATTCTTAAATGCTATAAACGCCTTCTATATGCAATTTGTGTAAATGTAATAGTTAAAAAAATATGAACAAAAGACAATTTTTTAAAACTTTTTTTTAGCTTTTTTTATTTTTCTCAAAAACGGCTCTAACGATTTTGGTTAAAACCTTAAACTGTATAGCCCTTGAGATTCCTTAAATTTTGGTATATAACACATTACTGTAAAAAGTCACGTTTAAAAGTTATTAAGAATCGAAAATAGCCACTTTTGCCAGCTCATAACAATTAATGCTGCCTAAGGCCGTTCATTTACGGACCGAACAGATTTGGGCCAAAAAAAATTTTTACATTTTTGATTTGCCTGAAATTTTTTTTACATGTTCTATTCGGAAAATGAGCAATCACGTGTATCAGGATTTGTCCGAAAAAAAAATATTTTTTTAGTTAGAATTTTTTTAAGTTTTCCAAAAATTGACAAATTTGAAAAAGTACCCTCTCATTGAAAATCTTTATCTCCGGTTATATGAATCTGCGTGACTTCATGTGTTTTGATTTAATTCTTCTAAAACCTCTTCTTTAAAAAAAAAATGTTAAAAAAAATAAGTTTTTATTTTCTTAAAAATAAAAACAAATTAAGATTATAAAAAATTTTGTATTTAAATTTTTTTTTATAAATCAATATATGCGCCATATTGTTAGTTACAATCGATTTTTGTAAACAGTTGGAGCCATTTTTAGTTTTTAAAAAATCGAATTTTTTTAAAATGGCCTCTGCTTTTTTTATGAAAACACGTTGCAGCAAGTAGGGCTTGCAACAGTGCTTGCAATATATCAGGCGGCGTTCAGCTAAGATCAGGGGTCAATCCTATGTGCTTTAGTTTTTTAATAACTAAGTTATATGGGGATGACTTTTGGTCATGGTATGAGGTATACTAATATGAAAATTAAACCCAGGGTATAAATTGTCTCTTTAAAAATTTCTGATATCAAACAAAAACACCTCTTAACGAGGTAAAAAAATAGTGACGACCGCACCTTCAACATACAAAAGATCTGATATCATATTTTGTGACGAAAAATAATTTTACATTCGAAAATATAAAAACACTTTCTAAAATTTACTTTTTCGGCACGCTACAATAGAAAATGTTCGTGTGGGTAAAATCTTATAAATTTGTCTGAAGCGGGCCGAATGAGTAAATTTTAGAAAGTGTTTTTATATTTTCGAATGTAAAATTATTTTTCGTCACAAAATATGATATCAGATCTTTTGTATGTTGAAGGTGCGGTCGTCACTATTTTTTTACCTCGTTAAGAGGTGTTTTTGTTTGATTTATTTAAATACAGGACACTTGATATAGGGTCATATTTCCGGAAAATAAGAGTTTGATGGAGCTTTTCTGGCTAGATCTATAAAATTATGAATGGATCAGTCCTGAAAAAGGCTAGAAATGGCAGCCCTGATTTCCAATCTCAAATATATAATATTTTATTGAAAATATTTTATAAATTGCATTTGTATTGTTTTTATATTACTTTTTTATTTTTTTTATTTTTTCTGAGTGCATCGCAGCGTTGGTCTCTGCTGGCTGCGCAGCTGCTGCCTTTGTTTTTTCTGTTGCTGCTGCACGCGTTGCATTGCTGCTGCTGCTGCTTCTGTTGCCGCTGCTTGTTCTCTGCTATATTTAAATACGCTGCGGGTTGCAACGTCGGCTGGCTGGCGTGGCACTTCATTTGCTTCCACAACTCATTCATGCTTTGGAGCCCAGACGGCCTGTCAGAGCCGTCTAAGCCGGGGTAAACACTCGCCGAGCAGCCCCGTCCCCCATCCTGCCGCCGAGCTCATGTGCCTCACCTACTTTCCGCTCTTGGTCTGAAGCCTCCGCTTCGGGGTGGCTGCAGCGAGAATAAAAAGAGAATGCATGGCTGGCAAAAAAAACTGAGTAAAGTAAAAAATGAAAAGTAAAATAAAAAAGCTGGGCAAAAACCTCCCTCCTGGGTATCGCTTACAACGGGGCACTTGCAACCAGCCAGAGACCCCCGATTGCCCCCGTTCCCATCCTCATCCTCGCGTCATCCTCCTGTTAGCGTTAACGCCAGCGTTAATGTTCACGGCGCGGCCTTCCTCGAGGAGTTCAGTTCAGTTCTCAGCTCCGCTCCGCTCCGCTTCTGCTCTGCTCAATTCTCGATTCTCCGGCAGCGGCAGAGGCAGTGTGGCAGTGGCAAAAACCCAGGCCCAGGAGGCCGTGTTTCTGCTGATGGTGCCACAGTACGCTCGCGTGCTTTGCATACTTTGGTTGCGTTTTTCACTCCGCTCCCGGTTGCACAATTGCACGGCTGCAGTTCGTCTTCTTGTTCGTTTTGGCCGTCTCGCAGAACACAACGCCTTGCAATCGGAATCAGCCGGGCAGCAAACTGCCGCTTGTCGCGTAATTTGCCCGCCATTTTGCACCATTCCGCGTTTCCGGTTGGCGACCCCACTTCCGGTGACCGTTTTCGCGCCAGCTTTTTTGGCCAGCCATTGTCCTGCAGGCGACCCAAAAAAAAAGTAAAACGATTCTGATGCCGTAAATCAAACGACCGGCAATTGTGCGTGAGTGATCAGGAGGGCTCTACACCGGGAGAAAATTAAGTAAAGAGCTTTGATCTGTATGTTTTTATATCGGCAAAAATAAGTAACTTCGATCTGTATGTTTATACATCCTTAACCGTTACTGAAAATACCAAGTTCATTTCTGCCTTTGTGATTTGAATAAAATTACTATTCTACCAACTCTGCTTTAAATACATGTTGTCAAAGAATAAAAACTTAGTCAAGATAGCTAAAATAGTTTAAATATATTTTCCACAGTTTAAAATCGAAATTTTTTTGGTTCATTTTTAATTATTTATTCTTCTTGTTAAATAGAATTTAAAATACTTTTGGTGGTTCTTTTGTTGTGTTGATGAAATTATTATTCTATCAACTCTACTTCTGTGGAATTCTATAATTTAAAAAAAAGAGCTAAGTATAAAATAATGATGATTAAAGTAAATTTTGAATTATTTTTGAAATTGTAGTAAAAGGACGATGAACTTCCCAAAAGTATACGATTAGGAAACAAATTCTTTCTTTTTTACTTAAGGATGCCGTTTATTTATTGAGCATTAATCATACTGGCATAATAAAACATTCAAAAGGCGATAACAGAAATAGATACGTCTATTTTTTCCTACGTGTAGAACTTGTCCTGCGGTCGAATCCCCAACAAGTGGGCGGAATTGGGATTATGTCTTTGCGGGCAGGGGGAATTCGGCCAATCCCCGGCAAATGAAGTGCCGCAGGATTTGATTATATAGCGACTCCAGAACCGCCCAAGTCGCGTGTGAGTGTGTCCGAGTGTTTGCATGCCTTGAGAGTTTCGAGCAGGACACACCGGGCTCACCTATTGATTACGGCTCACAATGTAAGTAAATTGCGGAATTACGGGGTCGATTCGTTGATTACTCAATCAGCAGTCAATGGGTTTAACTGCCGGATTTCCGTAACGTTGTGGGAATTAAATCTGGGGGAATTGCTAATCCTGCGGGTTAATGCACGGGTTGATGTCAAATTAAGGGCTGATTCGCTTGACTGCTTTGATAGGTTATTATTGTAGCAATATGGCACGAAATTATGAGAAGTTCAGAGTAGAAGAAGTTCCTGAACAAAAAAATGCTGTATTTTGCTCGAAACTGTGGTAATAATAATCCAAATAAGGAGTGTCTTATCTCTTTGAGCTCGTGGTAAAATTCCCAATCGATTGGCACTTAAACATAAACATTTTAACTTTTGTCCATTTTTTGCAAAAAAATGTAATAAAAAGTTTAAAATTGACAAACAAAATTATTTTTTTTTAAATCAACTGAAGAGTGATAGGAATAATATTATTAGATTGTTAGCTGCTCAAAACAGTACTATTTTATTTGTGGCCATTTATGACAAAGTTACGGCAAAAAAACAAAAAGAAAAACTCGTATTTTTCCCCAAAAAAAAGAATCTTGATTTTTCAAAAGAAATATGTTTTGGCTCTTACATCCATAAAACTTTGGAAAGAATCTTCTTCAGGAAAATAAAATACTTGTTTTGATAAAGTATCTTTGTTTATCCCCATGCTTAAACATAAAAATAAACATTAACTTTCAAGGTAGATAAACTTTAGCTGGCCGAAGCTAGTTTTTTTAAATTTTCAGATTTGACTTTCAACTATTTTCTATTTTGACTAATTTCTTTCCCCTACATTAAATATTTCTTTAACTTGAAACATTTTGCACCTACGATGTTGCGAGAGGCGCAGATTAAGTGGTGCATTTTGCCAACTGTGCAAGCTTCTTGGTTTATCCCCAGCCGACTTCACTATTTGAATGGGTTTTAGTTTTGTGCTCATTTGTTTAGCATAGAAATTCTTGGAGTTGAATGGAGCCTCAGCTATAGCTGCCGGCTGTCTTCATCCTTTCAGCCGGGCTAAAACCATTCCATTTTTTGGGCCATCTCCGACCACAATGAAACCGCAGCGAAGTCGAAAAAAAAGGAAAATATAAAAAATGAGAATGCAGCTCCAGTCGGGCATTCATGCATCTCCGTCTATTCACACTCATTCATCTCGGGATGAGCCGGTCTTAAATTTGCATAACAAGCGACAAAAGTCCTCCGAATCGTAATTATGTGCAAACAAACGGGGCAAATGAAATTTCAATTAAAAAACGAGTGCGAGCAGGGTACGGAAAAAAAGTGAAATCGAAGCCGGCCATGGGTGGGGAAGCCCCCCTTCGCTTTGTACGGCTTCCCGGCCACCGCAATACGCACTGTTGGCCTGGGAAAGGGAGCGACTCACCGAGTCGAGTTGAGTTGAGTTGAGTTCAGCTGCGAGTCGAAGTGAATGCCGAGTGGCAAGTGCAGCGCCAGGTGCACTGACATTGGCACACGAACGAGGCTGCACCCTGACCCCCCTTCGCACCTCCCCACACCACCCATCTTGCACCCCTTTCGAGTGACTGCCAGTGCAATTTTGTTGCCAACCTTGAGGACGTCGCTCTGCCGTCTGCTGAACGCCTGCTATCCCGGAGTCAAGGCTGCAAGGGGCGTCCGCGCAGGGGATCCCTGCTCATTCTCGCCGTTCCCCAGCGAATTCGGCCGTGGGTAGATCTCCCCTTCGCTCTGGTTGCCCCTGATACCAAGGGGTATATTGGCATTCATGTGATTTGGGTCCTGTAATTGTTAGCTCTGTTAAAGATAAATTTGCAGCCTCGATTACATGTTAATATATTAATTTTCAGTCCAAAAGACTGATATACTAATATAATTGGATCCATAAGAAACGGTCAGTTCCAAAATTAAACCAGAACG